>JAEIFR010000135.1:2425000-2725040 GCA_018904105.1 Zaprionus tsacasi
GAGCTTTTGAAAAATGTTTTCATGTATCTGATGTAACTTTTGGACGCTGTTGCCGCTGGGGAGCAGCAAGCCAGGTTGGAAAGGGGCAGGGTGGGGTGTGTAGGAGCAGCAGCCCCATTTGCAGAAAAGTGCAAAAATGTGACGGGCACGCTTGAGTGCCGCCCAACGGAGCCACGCCTCGTGTGTTGCTGCTGCTGTTGCTGCTTCTGTTGTTGTTGTTGTTGTTGTTGTTGTTGGGGTATTGTTTGTCAAAGAACTTGACGCAGAAGCTGCAGTTCCCTGCAGGCGCTTAAACGGGGGTAATGACTTATGGCTACCTGTTGGCATGGGAGTGGGAGGGGAGAAGAGGCTGAGATAGGGAAGCAAGTGAGCTGACGCGATTTTCGAGTCTGCATCGTGATATGCAGCTCATTAGGAAACCCTTTTCGCGTAGCGGGGTAGGGGAGAGGGGGTTGGGGGCTACTTCACTGATAAGCAATGCATGGGCGCGCTGGGCGCGTCTTGGCCCATTGTTGCGTGGCCATTTTAATTGGCCAACTCAACCAACCAGATGCTGCATTTAATTATGTGCCAAAAAGGACATAACATTTCCCCTTCTTTTTCTTCTGTTAATTTTCAGCAACTGCTAAACAAAAGGGGTAAGCCAGAAGAAAAAAAAAAAAACTGCTTAATTTTGGAGAGTGTTTGCTTAGATTATTTCATTAAATCGCGACAAAGGGCAGAAGTCGCCTCTCTTTGTGCCTGAACAATGCCGCATGGGCAGCGTGGGCAAACAAAAGTGTTGAGCCAAGGGCCAAGGAGCTGGCCAAGAGCAGACGGAGACGACTGCCATAAACGGGCAAAGGAACCAGCGTTGTCTTGGCCAGCAGCGTCGTCGTCGTCGTCGTCTCTCTGCTTGCGTTGTGGGAACGTGCAGTTAATTAAAGATAAGAATTAACTGCTGATTAGTAGTTCTTCTTTACACTTGACACTCTGCACTCTGCACAGTCCAGGCACGTAGCTCGAGACGAGCAGCAGCACGACTTGCCTGCCAGTTGCCTTCGCCTCCTCTCTAGTTAGCCCTTTGCCCTTTGCCCTTTTTCTCTTACCAAGTTTACTTAACGAGTTTTTATTTTGTTTCGTTCGTTTGTTGGGGGTAAAAGTTTCTTCGGTAGCCAAATGATTTATGCCTGCCACACTCACACACGCATGCAGAGGCGCGCCTAAAAGCAGGCTGCACTTTTTGAAGTCGCCTGCAACGCTGCTCTCTCTCTCTCTCTCGCTCATAAGCATTTGCCTGCCAGTGATAATTGATGCGGCCTTGTTGTGTAATTTAATGCGACTACGTGTTAATCACAGCGTTTAATGGACAACCCAGCGAACTGGCACGCTTCGCAGCCGCAGATAGCAATCGCAAGACGCAGACCGACACACACACACACACGCACACAGACAGTCAGAACATAAATATCAAAATGGCGGCTAGGCACGTTCGTCTTGAGAGAGAGAGAGGGAGAGGGCGGCGGGCACTCAGCTTAAATGCCTCATTTTCCAGTCATTAAATTCTGCTGGGCGCTGACCAATTTTGAGGGCGCCACAAGAGCTTATAAAAATGAATGTATCTATGTGTGTGTGCGTGCGTGTGTGCGTGTATCTCGTGGATACATTTGCTCAACTACAGCGACTGCAAAATGTAGTCAACATTCGCAGCTTATTATTGAGTCTAAGGCGGCTTGAAATATGTTGACAACGGCGCCAGCAACAAAAGCAGGCACAATATGGTATTTCGTCCCTCCCCCCCATAACCCCTCCCCTATCTACGAGTCATCTTTTCTTTTCCTTTTGCAACCCCTCGCGGCATTTGACTTTTTGATTTGCTTGGCGTCTCTAAGATATTTTTATAAACTTCGGGGAGGAGGCAGAGAGAGAGAGAGAGAGAGAGTACATTAGTGTGCAAGAAGGCAAGAAGGGTATATAGACTTCTTGAACTATGTATGTAACATGTATACGAATAAAAATATATATATATTCCTGATTAGTTTGGAAGATATTTTTATGTGTAATGAGTGCATATTCACTTGCTACATGAAGTTCATGTCTTGAGCTGGATATATTAAATGAGCCTCAGATGAGAATAAGTTAAATAAATAAATAAACAAAAAACGAATACCATATATATACGCATATAAATATATATATTCTTGATGAGTCTCTCAGATATTTATTTAAGCAATGAAGAACCAAAAGAGTAGTATATTGTGATATTTTTAACGAAGTAACATATATATGTAATTACTTGCATAGGTATATGTATTCTTAAACAATATATATTAAATCAGTTAGATCAAAGTTCTGTTATTCAGTAAGCTTTCTTGTCAGTGCCATCAAACTCAGCATATTTTACTTTCTGAGTTTTTTATTGATTCCTTGCAAAATTTCAGCAATATCTTTCAACTGGCAGAGTGTAAAATCGTCGGTTTGCAACAGTTGCTGGTTTTATTTTCCCCTCTTTTTTCTATCTTTTTGCTTGCTTGTTTTTGAGCACATCAGCAAAACTTTTGCTCGCATAGTTATTTTTTCCCATTTTTTTTTTTTGGTTCTTTATTTTTTTTCGGGGTGCGAGCAGAGCGACAAATCAAAGCGGAACAAAGCAAAGCTGCAGCGCCGAATTTGACAATTTATTGTTTGCTTTCGACACTCGCCTCCAGCAGCAGCAGCAGCAGCAGCAGCAGCATCGGAAATGTTAAATATTTGTTATTGCAGTCTAATGTTTTCCTGTTGCTGCTGCTGCTGCTGTTGCTGTTGGGAGACAAGACAAAAATGCCAGAAACTATTAGCCCCGGCCATAAATCTTTAAGCGTTATGAACTCGCCCCAAAACCGCAACCAGTGCAGCAGCCATGCCGACACACTCCGTTACCCAGTCACCCGGTTATCCCTCAACCCTTCCCCTGCCGGCGTCAGGCGCACTTTGTCGCCGTAACCACAATATCGCCCGCACGCACGCCCAGACATGTCACAATTATGACAATTTCTGATGCATAACGGTGCATAGCGCTTTTAATGCAATAAACCCCGCCGGCAGAGGCACAGGCGGTGGCAGTGGCAACGCCAGCAGCGTCATTAACACTGACAGCAGGGGGGGGGAGTAGGGGGCACCTCCTCCTTTTGTCGTGCACTAATTGTCTGGCTGTGTGGCCAAAATGTGCAGCGCCTGCAATGCTCCAGTTCAGGTGTGTGTCACTTGGTCGCCCGACACCGCAAAACACTTTGCAGGCAATTGTCAGTTGGCAAGTGTGTGTGGAGCGAGAGAGAGAGAGAGGGTGTGATGCGGTGGTTTTGGGCCAGCTCACTTAGCATAGCTGACAATGACAATGACGCGCAGCAGCAGCAGCAGCAGCAGCGGCAGCGATGGCGCCGTTAATAGCGACTCGAGCAGCGCGCGCTGCAGTTGCCCCAGCAACGCTGTCACTTGCGGTCGTAGTTGGAAGCTGCAGCAGGCAGCTGGACAGGAGCAGGAGCAGCAGCAGGAGCCGGCTAGATGCTCCTTTAGCGGAAATCAATTAGCAATAAAATTGCAAATCAAACGTCAAATGTCCTTTGGGAATATGCAACCTCAGTCGCAGTCGCAGTTGCAGCCGGAGCCGGAGCTGCAGCAACATCCGCTGCTGTCAGCCATTTCCGGATATAATAATTATGCGTAAGCCAAATGACAGCGCGAAATTTATGCGGTAAACAAGAGGGAGAAAGAGAGAGCAAGAGGAGGAGCTGCTCTCCCTAGCTTGGCCTTGGCTTACCTGCTGCACTTACTCATCCCATGGCCAACATGTTGTTTCTTGCAGCGATACACAACGTGTACATTACCCCTGGCAACATCATCCGCATCCGCTGCTCCATCATGGACGACCGCTGCTGGGCGCCGCGAGCAACCACAACGGCGCTTGGAGCAGCGCATCAAGCGGTCACTCTGGCTATGGGTAAGTGCTGCACTGCATCCCACTCCACCTGCTTCCCCTTGCCACTGATGCTGCCTTCCACAGCATGGATCCATCGGTGGAGTATGAGGTGCAACAGACGCCTCCATCGGGCAGTTATTCCTCATATCATTCAAGCGGCACGGGCAGTGCACCCGCATATTCACCGCCAAAGCATTCGCCATCGCCGCCCAAATCCAGCTCCAAGAAGAAACAGAAGAGCGCCGGCTCCGTGATGTCCTGCGCTGACGTTGCTCTCGTTCTTCTTTTTCGTCAACATGCTGCAGAACTGCATCAAGGAGCATGTCGCAGACATCAATCCCACCGTGATGGTGCTCACGGCGAGCGGCAGTCGCAATCGTTTCAATAAACTGGCCGAGATGAACTCACGCGAACAGGCCTCATCGCCGGCCTCCACCACAGCATCGCAGCAGGCAGCGGCAGCGGCAGCGGCATTGGCGCCGGTACCGCTTTCCATTGCCGGCTCCATTGTAACGCCTGCTGTGACGCTGCATACGCCATACAGCAGTGGCCTGGTGACTAATAAGCCCGCCTCCTATCCCATGCAGCCAGCAGCGCCACATCATCATCATCACGAGCAGGAGCAGCAGCATCAGCATTCCGATGATGATTATAATTACGGACATCGCACACCCCACTATGCCGCCGCAACGCCCGCTCCGGCAACGACTCTTGATTTCTATCCTAATCGCACACACATTGACCACTCGCTCAGGCCCGACTCGGACTACCAGCCATACCACTCCGGACATGAGGGGGACCGGCAGCATTACATGAACAGTGGCTCTGCTTGGTCATATGGCGCCATGGGCGACTCTCATCATCACTCGTTGCCTTCGCACCACGCTGCCGTCGCCCCCTTCTCGTATGCAGCTGGCAGCAAACGTTACTCATCTTCAGCTTCGTTGGGCGCTCAGTCGGGCGTGAGCTCTTACTCGGATAATGCGCGGTACCGGCAGCAAGATGATTATGATTATCAACATCATCATCATCAGCAGCAGCAGCAGCAGCAGCAGCGCTACAACATCAATGCACGTCACCATGATGATGATGATGCTGATGATGATGATGGCAATGCTGACCACAGACGACGCGGAATCATCGATGATTTCTACACGCGCAATAATTGAATCCAAAGCGTGGGTGGGGGTGGGTAAAGGGTATTTCTATTTTATGCCTAACTTCTAACTGACTGAGCCTCTGGCTGCAACTAAAAAGTGGCTAAGTGGTTGAGCCTATGCGACTACAAGGATACCACGCAGCTGCCACGCATGTTAATGCAACTGTGGCTCATTTCAAAATCCTTTACTATATATACAATGTGGATATATAGTACATTATATATATATGGTATATTGTTTTGTGTAGCCTGAGTTACTGTAATAAATACAAACTAATTAATGCATATATAATGTCTTTCATCGACTCTCTTTGCCTGCAGTTGCGCATAATTGATTTGAAAAATTTCACTGCATACTTTTAGGAGGCAATCAAAAATGGCCAATTGGCATCAAATTCGAGCTGCATTTGGCGTAATCAGTTGGCTGCCTAAAAGTATGCAGCAAAAATATATAAAACAAAAGGCAGGGATAAAAATTGCAAAAAAAATTTGCAAAATTTAAAAACTACTGCAAACTCAAAAAAAATAAACTAAATAACTTGCGAGGACCAACGCGAAAGTTTCAACGAACATGTACACAAACATACACACACATGTACGTATATGTTTTTGTTGCTATAATTAAAAAGCAAACACAAGAAAAAATGTGGTCGAATGAGCGGAGAGTAATGCTGACGCTAAAATACCCTGGAATTAAGAATAACATATATTATATATGTATATTATTGAAACTATCTAAAGATATAAAAAATCTTGAGTAACAATTGAAAAACAAAAGACAAATTAAATTTCTATATATCAGCTAATTATTACACTATTTCACTTGCTGCAATAAAATTATAATGCCCTGCTAGTGCAGGGTATAGAAAGCAAGTTAAATTCCTAATGAAAATAAATGCTAATTTGTTGCACAACAAATTAAACGTGTCGGGTTGCGTGAACTGGGAGCTAAGACTTTATTTTATTGCCTGCCACAACTAAGTTGCAATGTGCGTTGTGTTGCAGCCACAGATATAGTAGACAACGCCACACACACACACACACAGACAGACAAAGACACGGACAGAGTTGCCGAGTTGCCAGAGAGCGAGTGCGACTGCGAGCCCGAGCTGACTGTGGATTTTCTAATGCAAAGCTGTTGCACTTGCCGCACCTGGCTTATTTATGTATTTATGGCTTCTCAGCGGGGAATGACAGAATAATTATTGCTAATGGCATCGGAAGAGTCCCGAGTAGCGAGTAGCGAGTATCATCGTGCAGCCAGTTGCGCTTTAATTAATACAGTACTTTAAAATGCAGCAGACAATTTATGCGGCACACACAAACAAACAATGTGATCAATTTTCAACAACTTTGATTAAACGTCATTTACAGCTGCCGCCGAGATTTGGCATCGAGTGCAGTCAGCGCGCAATTGTCGAGTTGTCAGTGCAGTCTACGCATTTGTTGTTGTAATTGTTGTTGTTGTTGTAGGTGCTGCTGCTGCTGCTTCATTTGCAATTAAATGCATGGTTAAAAGCCGAGGAAGGACACGGACAGGAATGCAGATGCAGTTGCCGTTGCAGCTGGCGCGCTGTTAATGCAACTGCTATTGCATTTGGGCATCGACTCCATTCGCGTCGCCACTCAAAAGCGTAATTTAAAATTCTCTTGGCTGCCATTTGGACCGTGGACGTACGTAGCTCCCTCCCTCCCCTTGCCTTCAGCAATGCATTTCTTTTACCTCCTCTTTGCCCCTCTTTGCTTTTCTTTGGGTAGCATCGGATATGCCTGTTTGAAAAGTTGGCACTACCGACACGCGTTGCCCCCTCTGCCGCTTGCCGCTCTGTGTTGCGGTTGCACACGGTGCGTATGAGTTATGCAACGACTGCGTGCAGCATGCAGCGTGGCACTCGCACACACACAAAATGAAGTTAATATAAATTTTACGTTAAAGCATTGCCCATCTCAAACGTGTGAGGCTTACGCGTTCACAGCGTCCCTCCTATATATTTGAATAAATTTATGACTTTAAGTGCAAACTGGCAGCTAATGCGTGATTTTTGGAGTTTTAACGCGTTGCTCTGTTGCAGCAGGCACGTCACTTGTGGTTGCAAGGGTACTGCAGGTAACTGTACTTGCCACAATTTTCGTAAGCATATCTTAGCATCCCTACTTGTCTTCCCCACTCACTCATCGTGCAATTGCTCTTCCATCTGCGTTTTAAATTGCTCTGTGGCTGCTGCTGTGTATTGCGATGATAAATTATAATTATCTTCAGCATTTCGAGCAGCCTGAGGATTATTAAATCCATTTACGATTATTCACTTGATTCGTCCCGAGTCGAAAGTGAAAATTTTCATTACACACTCGGTGAGAACAACGGGGAAATGAGGCGGGATGGAAAATGAAATATCCAGTTTCCAGTTTCAGGCACAGACTTGTTGTCTGCCACATTAAAATGCGCATTACACATGCAATAAATTTGCCGAAAACATGCATAAATTTATGGCGCATCTCGATTTTTTATTGTTGTATTTATTTTGCATTAAAGTTGCTATAGCTTTTCTCGTTACTCTCTCTCTCTGTGTGTGTGTGTTTGTTTGTGTGTATCCTTGTAGTTCATTAAAAAATAATTAAAAATTGTAATCGACGCAAAAATGTTGCCTGCCTTTGCGCAATTATTTATTGGCGACATATAGCACAAAATTAAACGGCAATAATTTGCTCATGTCAACTATAAGTGTGCAGTAGATAAATTAAAAGCAAATAAGTTAATAAATTTTACAAAAAAACAAAAAAAAAACACTTTTAAAGCGACAGTAAAATGTTGATTTTTAGCCTTTGCAGTCCACCAAAAGTACTCTACAATGAGATATCCTTTGATTTAAGTTGTTGCTATGATTTCTTATAAATGCAAAAATTTTTCATTTTTTTCGATATTTTCCAAATTTAGGTAAGGGTCCCCCCTTGTACTTTTACAGAAAAATATTTTTTTTCAAAATTTTAAATCGCGAGTTTTTAGTTTTAATCGATTGCGGAGGTGAATATATGTTATAAACAATTGTTTAAATCGATTTTAGACGATACTTAATTTTGGCCCAAAAATCATGTCGAAGTGGTCAAAAAATTAGACATGTATCATCCCCGACTGGCCTTGTACCTTCATTTTCCATCGATCATAACTTTCTTAAAAATCAACCGATTTTCATCCGGAATAACATTTTGATTATGTCTTGGCAGCCTGAGTAATTATATATACCAACAAAATTATAATAGGCGTTTTTAATTTTTTCGAAATTTTCCAAATTTAGGTAAGGGTCCCCCCTTGTAATTTTTCAGAAAAATATTTTTTTCAAAATTTTAAATCGCGAGTTTTTAGTTTTAATCGATTGCGGAGGTCAATATATGTTATAAACAATTGTTTAAATCGATTTTAGACGATACTTAATTTTGGCCCAAAAATCATGTCGAAGTGGTCAAAAAATTAGACATGTATCATCCCCGACTGGCCTTGTACCTTCATTTTCCATCGATCATAACTTTCTTAAAAATCAACCGATTTTCATCCGGAATAACATTTTGATTATGTCTTGGCAGCCTGAGTAATTATATATACCAACAAAATTATAATAGGCGTTTTTTAATTTTTTCGAAATTTTCCAAATTTAGGTAAGGGTCCCCCCTTGTAATTTTTCAGAAAAATATTTTTTTTTTAAATTTAAAATCGCGAGTTTTTAGTTTTAATCGATTGCGGAGGTCAATATTAGTTATATACAATTGTTTAAATCGATTTTAGACGATACTTAATTTTGGCCCAAAAATCATGTCGAAGTGGTCAAAAAATTAGACATGTAACATCCCCGACTGGCCATGTACCTTCATTTTTCATCGATCATAACTTTCTTAAAAATCAACCGATTTTCACGCGGAATGACATTTTGTTTATGGTTTAACAACCTGAGTGATTCTAAATTTAAAATATAGCATAATGGAAATTTTTAATTTTTTCGAAATTTTCCAAATTTAGGTAAGGGTCCCCCCTTGTACTTTTACAGAAAAATATTTTTTTCAAAATTTTAAATCGCGAGTTTTTAGTTTTAATCGATTGCGGAGGTGAATATATGTTATAAACAATTGTTTAAATCGATTTTAGACGATACTTAATTTTGGCCCAAAAATCATGTCGAAGTGGTCAAAAAATTAGACATGTATCATCCCCGACTGGCCTTGTACCTTCATTTTCCATCGATCATAACTTTCTTAAAAATCAACCGATTTTCATCCGGAATAACATTTTGATTATGTCTTGGCAGCCTGAGTAATTATATATACCAACAAAATTATAATAGGCGTTTTTAATTTTTTCGAAATTTTCCAAATTTAGGTAAGGGTCCCCCCTTGTAATTTTTCAGAAAAATATTTTTTTCAAAATTTTAAATCGCGAGTTTTTAGTTTTAATCGATTGCGGAGGTCAATATTAGTTATAAACAATTGTTTAAATCGATTTTAGACGATACTTAATTTTGGCCCAAAAATCATGTCGAAGTGGTCAAAAAATTAGACATGTAACATCCCCGACTGGCCATGTACCTTCATTTTTCATCGATCATAACTTTCTTAAAAATCAACCGATTTTCACGCGGAATAACATTTTGTTTATGATTTAACAACTTGAGTGATTCTAAATTTAAAATATAGCATAATGGAAATTTTTAATTTTTTCGAAATTTTCCAAATTTAGGTAAGGGTCCCCCCTTGTAATTTTTCAGAAAAATATTTTTTTCAAAATTTAAAATTGCGAGTTTTTAGTTTTAATCGATTGCGGAGTTCAATATTAGTTATAAACAATTGTTTAAATCGAGTTTAGACGATACTTAATTTTGGCCCAAAAATCATGTCAAAGTGGTCAAAAAATTAGACATGTAACATCCCCGACTGGCCTTGTACCTTCATTTTCCATCGATCATAACTTTCTTAAAAATCAACCGATTTTCATCCGGAATAACATTTTGATTATGTCTTGGCAGCCTGAGTAATTATATATACCAACAAAATTATAATAGGCGTTTTTAATTTTTTCGAAATTTTCCAAATTTTAGGTAAGGGTCCCCCCTTGTAATTTTTCAGAAAAATATTTTTTTCAAAATTTAAAATCGCGAGTTTTTAGTTTTAATCGATTGCGGAGGTCAATATTAGTTATATACAATTGTTTAAATCGAATTTAGACGATACTTAATTTTGACCCAAAAATCATGTCGAAGTGGTCAAAAAATTAGACATGTAACATCCCCGACTGGCCATGTACCTTCATTTTTCATCGATCATAACTTTCTTAAAAATCAACCGATTTTCACGCGGAATAACATTTTGTTTATGATTTAACAACTTGAGTGATTCTAAATTTAAAATATAGCATAATGGAAATTTTTAATTTTTTCGAAATTTTCCAAATTTAGGTAAGGGTCCCCCCTTGTAATTTTTCAGAAAAATATTTTTTTCAAAATTTAAAATCGCGAGTTTTTAGTTTTAATCGATTGCGGAGGTCAATATTAGTTATATACAATTGTTTAAATCGATTTTAGACGATACTTAATTTTGGCCCAAAAATCATGTCGAAGTGGTCAAAAAATTAGACATGTAACATCCCCGACTGGCCATGTACCTTCATTTTTCATCGATCATAACTTTCTTAAAAATCAACCGATTTTCACGCGGAATAACATTTTGTTTATGATTTAACAACTTGAGTAATTCTAAATTTAAAATATAGCATAATGGAAATTTTTAATTTTTTCGAAATTTTCAAAATTTAGGTAAGGGTCCCCCCTTGTAATTTTTCAGAAAAATATTTTTTTCAAAATTTAAAATTGCGAGTTTTTAGTTTTAATCGATTGCGGAGTTCAATATTAGTTATAAACAATTGTTTAAATCGAGTTTAGACGATACTTAATTTTGACCCAAAAATCATGTCAAAGTGGTCAAAAAATTAGACATGGAACATCCCCGATTTGCCTTGTACCTTCATTTTCCATCGATCATAACTTTCTTAAAAATCAACCGATTTTCATCCGGAATAACATTTTGATTATGTCTTGGCAGCCTGAGTAATTATATATACCAACAAAATTATAATAGGCGTTTTTAATTTTTTCGAAATTTTCCAAATTTTAGGTAAGGGTCCCCCCTTGTAATTTTTCAGAAAAATATTTTTTTTTTAAATTTAAAATCGCGAGTTTTTAGTTTTAATCGATTGCGGAGGTCAATATTAGTTATATACAATTGTTTAAATCGATTTTAGACGATACTTAATTTTGACCCAAAAATCATGTCAAAGTGGTCAAAAAATTAGACATGTAACATCCCCGATTTGCCTTGTACCTTCATTTTCCATCGATCATAACTTTCTTAAAAATCAACCGATTTTCACGCGGAATGACATTTTGTTTATGGTTTAACAACCTGAGTGATTCTAAATTTAAAATATAGCATAATGGAAGTTTTTAATTTTTTCGAAATTTTCCAAATTTAGGTAAGGGTCCCCCCTTGTAATTTTTCAGAAAAAATTTTTCTAAAAATTTTAAATCGCGAGTTTTTAGTTTTAATCGATTGCGGAGGTCAATATTAGTTATAAACAATTGTTTAAATCGATTTTAGACGATACTTAATTTTGGCCCAAAAATCATGTCGAAGTGGTCAAAAAATTAGACATGTAACATCCCCGACTGGCCTTGTACCTTAATTTTCAAACGATCATAACTTTCTTAAAAATCGAACGATTTTCACGCGGAATGACATTTTGTTTAAGTTTTAACAACCTGAACGATTCTAAATTTAAAATATAGTAAAATGGATAATTTGAAATTTTTCGATATTTTTGAAATTTAGGTATGATTTTTTTTTGTTATTTTAAATTGCTAGTTTTTAAGAGCAAGTATGTAGTAGAATACGTTGTGTAGAATTTTTTATTTTGTTTTCTTGCAGCTTATAAAGTATAAAGATCTAAATTGAAGACAGTTGTAAGGTGAGAATGATTTATTTACATCTCATCTCATGGTATATAATTTCAATTGCTGCAGTCTGGTATTTTGGAAAAACCCTTTCGCTCAATTCAATAGATCTTGGGTATGGTTAAATGTTAAATCCTTTACAGCACACTGACAGCTGGCAAACCGAAATTACTCAAAAAAGCCATAAGAACTGCAAAAGGGAATACAAAAGCAGAGGAAAGAGAAGCTACACAGGCAATGGTAGCAAACACAAACAACTGTCTCGATTTACGTTTAACGCCTTTGCTACAGTTTTATATGGTAAACAATTACGGTAAGTAATTTATTTCTGCTCAACTGAATTAGAAATCTCTTAGCACTAAGCCAATGCCAAAGCACTTGCTCAGGCAGTTGCAGAGGGTTGTCTTATCCCCCGATTTCCTCCCTCTCTTTCTGGGCTGTCTCTGTGTGTGTGCGTGTCTGTTTATAAAGATACAATAAGATATGCAAGAAAATTAATAGTACTACATTTTTTACAACACGTTTGTCTCGACTCTGCTGGCGCTGCTAGTGCGATAATTCATTGCCTGCTTCTTCTGTCCGTCTGCCTGTCCTCCTGTCTGTCCTCCTGTCTGTCCTGTCTGCCTGTCTTTCTGTCTCTGCCACGCACTTCCTGCTAGCCAGGCAGGCAGCTAGTCAGGCATCCTGGCCTGGCCCAACTCTGCCGAATACCTCGCACTCAACCTCACCCTACACCCTCTCACCCTCGCACCTCGCACCGTGCACTTACTTTCGTTACATTCCCGTTATAATCGGCTTAGTCTACGCTTACGGTTTGCTTTTTGCATTGCCTGCGCATTTCTATGTGCGAGCATAGTTCCCTTTATGGTACCCCAACCAACTCCCAGCTCCCATCAACTCCTTCCCCTACATCACATACACACACTGGCAACATTTCTTGAACTCATTCCGACAACACTTGCCGCCTGCTGTGTTTATTTGCGCCGAAGGTGTTAAGTTGTTATTTTATTGCATTTTATTTCATTTGGCTGTGTGAGCCTTTTATGCTCTTTCTAAGAAAAGCAAAGACTATTATGACTTTCTTTGGGAACACTTTCAAAGGTGATTCGAATAGATTCGCAAAATATATATAGTTGTTTCTTTATATTCAAGTACTTTGCTTGCCTGAAAATTATACGATTATAACATATCAACATCCTCTTCAACACCTTACATTCTTCAATAAAACTGTCTGCAATTACCGTTAATTGACACCTAGATAGATACATCTATCAATTACGCGTGTCATTTTTCAATAAACATTTTCCACTGCACTTGACATCTATCGAGATCCACCTGAGATAAGCATGTTAATGAGTTTGCAAAACAAGGCTTAAGTTCAGTTTCCTATAAGTTCTTGGCTCACAATGTTGGCTTACAATCTGCTTATTCAGTTGTTACTGGTGAATCTACCTTGTACGCATTCATCACTATTGGTACCGGTAGAAAGAAAAGCTGCTTATCTGAGTAAAATCATTATGGATGTGCATAAGGAGAGACCTATTGAAACGTTTTTGATATTGAAACGATCAAATAATCAAGAGTGTCTTCGGAAGAACGTAATTCCACAAGAATTTCCTATACTTCGATTAGACGAATCAATCAAAATATCTCTGAAAAAGTTCTATAACAGCGAAGCCTTGGTTTTGGTTTTCCTGTCTGATGTCGATGATGTCATGCTACTCAATACTCTGGCCGATAATATTAATCGAATGAGAGAAGCACGTATCATCATCTGGATGTACAGCGAACCATCTATTGTCGGGGAGCTAATGAGCCTTGTAGGTGAGCTCGCGAATACCCACAATTTTGTCAACCTTCTGGTGTTTCAATCTTCCTTGAATAATGTGCCGACAATACCATATCGACTTCAACCATTTCCCAGTGCAACATTTCAACGTATTACAGATATAAATCGAAGAACGATCTTTTTTAAGGTCTACAGAAATTTTCATGGAAAAAGTGCGATTATATTACCAGATCAGTTAAAACCAAAAAGCTTTCTGAGCCAAAACCAACGTACAGGAAAGCAAGAATATTCTGGTTCATCGGATAGACTATTGAAAGAGTTTGCAAAGAAGTACAATATTAAGTTAGATCTTCATATATTATCTAATAAGATTATTGAGCCAATGTATATTTTCAATTTAACTATTAATGGTGGAATTGATTTACCCATTCGATATTTTTCATATAAAGCACTGGGTGACAAATACAATGTCGAATATGTATCATCACCCGAAATGGCTTCTATGTTTATTGTAATACCTTGTGGACAAGAAATGAGCATAGGAGACATGTATAGAGGGCTAAGAACATATTCGATAATTATTTTGGGAGCATACTTTATATTTGCTATAATCGAAACATTTTGTGTTGCAGCTACCTTTTCGAATTTTTCGAGGAAATTATTATCTGAAATTCTCGACTTTCTTTGTAAATCTTCGTGTATTCGGTGGTATTCTGGGATTACCCATTCACTTGAACAGATATAGAAGTAGTATTTCATTACAGCAGATCGTATTGGTACTCAGCTTTTTTGGAATCATTTTATCGTGTTATTTCAATGCAAATCTGAGTACATTATTAACAAAACAACCGCATAAGAAAAATATAGGAAACTTTAAGGGATTTTATGCCAGCGGATTGCCACTTGCAGGCAATCATATTTTTAAGCAATATATAGAATCAGAAGTAGATCCAGATTTTGTAAATATGGTGGAACCCAATATAACGTATTTCTCGATGAAAGAAGCGGAATATTTTCTGCTGACTCTAAATAACAGTTACGCCCATGTGGTATATTCCAAAACATGGAAATTCTTAAATGAATATCAGAAAAATAAACAAATGAATGCTTTATGCGAATCGCCTGGATTGATAATTGCCAAAAATATGTATGTAGGCGGACTTCTAAAAAACAATTCCGTTTTTAGAGATGCCCTAAATGAGTTTGTTCAATGGGCTCATGGCTTGGGTTTAATAGAACATTGGGAAAAGGAGGCTGGACAAAAATCTATACAATCTGTTCATCATACTGAGCGAACAAATAATGTACCAAAAAATCAGTTATTTACTCCATTGCGTCTTACAGATTTTATATGGCTTTGCAAGTTGATGGGTTTCTTTTACGGAGTATCAATTATAATATTTATATGCGAAATTATGTTATCCCGTTGGCAAAATAAACGGGCCAAGAAAGCTGTCGCTGAAAAAGTTTAAAGAACGAAATGCTACGATATTACAAATGTCTAATAATTTGATAATCATATTATAACTATAACCAACAAATACATACGAGATGTTTTTTAATTCATTTATAATAATTGCACTTTTCAAATTATAAAATTTATTGATCTTTTTCAAACACATAACGTTTTACTAAATCTAAATAAAACTTTAAAATGGAAACTTTTCAATCTGAATTGAATTATTGTAATAAAAAAATTGCTGTATTCTATTAAGATGGTCTATTTATTTTCAAAATTCGATATCAATCGCAGAAGTAAGCCATTAACTAACTGCTTCTGCTAGATCATCTTCAGAATAAACATTACTTAAATGACACTCCAGATTATCAACATTTTTAATCGATAAATGGGCATGTAATCGATGGGGTTTCTAGGGTAGTTTGCGTAATTGTCAAATACATAAGGTTAGTCTACTTTCCAAACTTGCTTAAAGATGTTCGCATTCAATGTATACATACGGATCTTCTTTATGTTACAATTATTGGATATCTGTTTTACTAATATCCCACCAATATCGTATCCAGCCAAGCCAGAAAAACAATTTATTAATAATATCGTTAAAAATGTGAATAAAGAAATATCCATTGAAAATATCCTAATAATGAAACGTCAAAAAGACCTAACTTGTCATCTAAACGACTTCAATGCAATTGGACTACCAACTTTTCGTTTCGATGAGTCAACTAAGATTCCTATGAAAGATCATTACAATAGCGAAACACTTGCCATGGTTTGTATGTCTGAGATCGAAGACATCACTTCACTCTCTACATTGGCCGTGAATATCGATCGAATGAGGGAGACTAGGATTATAGTTTGGCTGCAGACTGCGACACCCATATCTAGAGTTTTCTTTAGCCTTATAGGGGAGAAAGTGACCTCCTACAAATTTGTCAATCTTCTGGTATTCCACTTACCATCGTTTGATAATGAATCTATTATAATTCCATACAGACTTCAACCGTTCCCTAGTGTGACATTTCAACGGATCGCGAATATATATGAAGAACCATTATTTCCTAAAATCTACAGTAATTATCATAAGAAAACAGCCATAATATCGCCCGATTACTTTTCACCACGTAAACTGTTGTTATCCAACTATATGCAGAAAAAACTAAAATTTACTTCGCCTTTGGATTATCTTATAATAGAATTTTCAAAACGATACAACGTAAGCTTAACTTTATATCCATACAGTGGTAAAAGTATAACGCCTCAAAAAACACGTAATTTGACAATTAATGGGAGCCTTGATTTACCTCTCCGATTTTTCTCGGAACAGCCACAAGGTGAGAAGTACATGTATGAATATTCACCATATCTAGAGATCGGAAGAATATTGTTTATTGTGCCATGTGAGAAGGAAATGACCATAAAGGATGTGTACACTGGTCTAAGGACTTGGTCATCGATAATTCTAGGAGCTTACTTTATGTTTGCTGTACTAGAAACAATTATCGTTGCGGTAACCTTTCGTATGTTTCGAGGAAGGTTTCAGTTATCGTATTCCACTTTATTGATTAATCTTCGTGCGTTTCGTGGTGTTCTGGGACTTTCCATCCAACTCAACAGATGTCAAAGCAGTCTCTCATTAAAGCAGATTGTAATGATAATGAGCTTATTTGGTATCATATTCAGTAGTCTTTTCAATGCCAATCTGAGTACTCTACTAATAAAACAACCACGTTTAGAGATGATTCAAAGCTTCGAACAACTTCGTAATAGTGAATTACAAGTGTTGCTTAACAAAGATCTTAAAGCTTATATAGAAAGAGATTTGAATGCCGACTTTTTCAAGACTATCGTGCCGAATATTAAAATAATGGAAATGAATGAACAGAAAAAATTTCTAATTGCATTCGATACGAACTATGCATATTTATTATATCCAACTATGTGGGATGCTCTTGAAAAATATCAGCAGTATTATAATCGGAAGATCTTGTGTAATAGAAAATCAATGGCACTGGCAAATGGTATGCCAGTAAGTGGAATCTTAACAGTAAACTCAATATATAAGGTGGCCTTAGACGAGTATATCTATCGGTGTCATAGTCATGGCCTTTACCAACACTGGCGGACCAAGACTGGCGACAATATGATGTCATCAATTATTTCCATGAAGCCCTCACAAAAGTCTGAGGAAATCAGACCCCTAACTATGGATGATTTGAAATGGGTATGGAAATTGATTGCATGGAGCTATGGCATAGCTGGTATAGTATTTGTTTTAGAGATTTTCATAGGGCGTTATCAGAAAGGACGCAATAATAAAATACTACCAACCAAACGTATTGTAATACATGTTTAAAGGAATAATAATAATACATGTTTTCTGTAAATTCCACAATTTTATTCTTATACACAAACATTATACATTTTTAAATATATTTCACTTAAAGAAATTTGTAAATTATTTGTAATAAATGTGGCTTATGCAAAATGAAATATGTATATGTTTATTATAAAGTCTCATGGAAGTTGTGATGCAAAAATGAGCTTGATGATTTACCATATTTAATTTCAAATTTGAACCCAGCATTTTTCCTAAGCTGTTGTTAATGTTGTTCTCTGGAGTCCTCAGCTCTCTCTCACGTGCCTCATTTGTCACAAATATAGATTTAACGATGTCCGTGTTGCAAGTGTGTTGCCCCAAATGGGGCAACGGGTTGCTGCTGCGTGTGATGCTCGCAAAACCATCTTTCATAGCCATCGTAATGTCTTTTGACCATGTTGCAATGCTTTGCGGTATGTCGGAGGGAAACTCGAGCTGAAATTGTATGTAGGCGCACGAAAGTATGCAACATTCACGATTCAATTACAAAACACACTGCAAAAAAAAAAGAAAGAGTAAACGAAATGCTGCAACTTACATACAATATTTATACGCTTGCATCGCCCAGCATCGCACACAAAATATCTATTAATGCTCATATATAGCTTGGGTCTTAAGCCAGCTACAAATTCAATGTGTGCACACAATTCAGTGCCAAATGGGATTTTGGGCTAGCTGAGCAACAACAACAACAAAAAACTGCACAAAATCGACTAAACTTTATGTGAATGTTAGGAAAAGTGCTGCACAACTGCAGCAGAGCAGCAGCCTTTGCCAACACACGGAAGTGAAAACGTTTCACACTCCAATTGCTCTATTTCCTCAGCCCCCCGTCCCCCCAAGAACTCCTCTCCCTCACTCTCTCCCACTCTCTCCTACTTGCTGGGTTTTTCGCTGCTGCTGCTGTTGGAAAAGTTTTCGTTGGGACAGCGGCACATAAAATAGTTTTAAATAAGAAAGGCGAAGCCAAATAAACAATTCTATTTTTCTTTCTGGCCAGCCCCGTTCTTTTTGGCCATGGGGTGTGAGGGGCGTGGCAAGGACAGTGTGCAATAAATGTAAAGCTGCTGGGCGCATGAAACTGAAAATTTCCTGTAGCATACTTTGCGGCAACAGCCGCATGCATTGGCACACTAACACACACACACACACACACACACACACACAGAGAGAGAGGAGAGTGTGTGTGGGTGTGTGTTTGTTTGTGTAGAACGCGGCTTCCGTTTAGTTTGGCCGTGTGAACTATTTACATGCACACACGCACGCAAACAAAGCACGTTTAAAGGCTTTTAAGCCCGTTTAAAGTTTTCACACACACGCCCACACACACATAGACAGTCGTGCCCAAACAAATATAACCAGTTGATTCAAATTGAAACTGTGCGCATTGTAATTAAATTGACTTTTCAGCTCGCTAGCTGCCTGCAACCAAAGTTCAAAAATTATGCAACACTGTCGCTGCCCAATGGCGCCGGAGGCCATTTTTATGGCCAGCAGCAGCCCGCTGACATTGCATGACTTGCCGGGCATGGCATGGCTGCTGTATAGATTGGATAAATCATGGGCATAGGTAAATCTCATCCAGCATACACACGCACTGCCATTGAGATCTGCAGCATTTTCACGCCTCAGAGCACACGATGAGCACGCGAAAAACTCCATCTCTCTCTCTCTCTCTTTCGTTCTCTCTCTGCTCTGACTACATTTTAATATAACGTCAAACATTGTTTGCGCAATGTCATATTCAATTCGGTATTCAATAATGAATTCTTTGCATACTACCAACAGAGCTTTACTTTATGCATGCCTTGCCAATGTGATACACATTTATTCGCCCATTTCTAGCCATTTCTGGCCATTTTGCAGCGCTTTGGCCCGCCACAAAATGGTTTATTATAACGCTGCTGCTGCTGCTGTTGTTGAATTTTGCGGTCTCTCGGCTAGCCTGACTGCCCCATATCCACTCCCTCTGCCAGCACCCCTAAAAATGATACACAGCCAAATTGGAGCGCCTGCGACACAGCCTGCCATTTGCATTGGCCATATCGGGTCGTATAAAAGGGGGGCCTAGGCATAAATTCTATTATAAATAACATTTAGCGCACGCGAGTTTTGCAACTGTCAGCAATGGAAATTGGAAAAAAAAAAATTGAGAGGAAAATAAAAGAGAAAAAATCTGTATGCTACTCGCCAAATACAAATTGCGGTTTCTAGATTGAAAATAGTGTGTGTATACAGTGTGTGTGTGTGCGTGTGGGTGTGTGTGACGCATAATCAGATTTGATTATTTAATATGTTTTCCTTTTATTTAGCCATGGCCAAGATCCGCTGGAAAATTATTGAATGCATCTGGTAAATTTTAACGCGAACACAAGTAGCGAAAGCAACAGTCGGGTATGCTCGACTTTAAGCTATCCCTTCTTTGTTACTTATTATATTATTATTTTATAATTTTAGAATTTTATAATGTATATATTTATTATGTTTTAAACGTCATTATATTTAAACTTATGATGTTTTATATCAAACTTTTGAGTACTTAAAGGTATCTAAAAGGCACGAAAGTAAGCTCTATCGAATATTTATGCTTTTAATAACAAGTCTCAAATGTTTTTCAATCCTAAACAATATCAAATTCATGTACTGCTTTGAATACAAATATAATCTGTTGAAAATTAAGTAATTCATATGAATTAATGAGGCAATTACTGTGTCATTTATGTTCTTTAAGTTCGCTCATCTCAAGAGTTACGGAAACATTCCATTCTGAAGATGCCGCGCCACACAATCAGCATAATGAAAAGGACGTGGCCGTTCAATTAACTCGCCTTTCCGACAATAACAAGCGATAATTAACGTTTAATAAACTGTTTGAGCGCACATAACGTACATTACACATCCGCCGCGTGTGACAGGCGACTGGCAAAAGCATTGCAAATTAATCAAATTAGCATCGTTAAGGCACGACAACGTGCGGATTGTTAATGATAAAAGACACACAAATCATAATTCCCTCTTTATACACTTCTCTTCTACCTAAATCTATAAGAAACTCACTATAATTAAAATGGCAATTAATGTATATGAATCTTTTAATCTTTTTGATATATCTCGTTCGATATATAACTGACAGCACTTTAATTTCTTGAAAACCGATTCGTATCACACTTGGTTGATAAATTAAATTGCAATCAAATTAATAACTTTGGTTAGTTTCCATTTTAAGTTCAGTTTATCCTGGTCAATTGACCTAACATGTTGTCTTCAAGATTTTATATTGTGCTCCAGTTTTTCATATTATGTCTACCTACTGTTTTTCCATCATCATTGGTACCCAAAACTATACGAAATATATATCTAAAGTCATTTATTTCAAATGCTCATAAAGAGAAAAACATTGATACAATATTAATACTTTCACGATCAACGGATTCAACATGTGCTTTGAAGGACTACAACTCGGAGGATATTCCCATTGTTCGACTCGACGAATCAACCAGAATACGTGTGAAAGAAGTCTGGAACAGTCAGATACTTGCTATAGTTTGCATGAGAGATATCTCTGATATAATACTGCTCCCTGCCCTGGCTCAAAATTTAAACCGAATGAGAGAGGCTCGAATTATTATATGGTTGCATTGTAAGTCATCTATTTCCGGAGATCTAATGGGTCTTATAATCCAAGCATCCAAAAAACAAAATTTTCGCAATCTTCTCGTCTTTGACACATTGGGACGCGATGAGAAAGGCAGGAGCATTGCCTATAGACTTCAACCATTTCCCACTCCGAGTCTACAACGCATTGAAAACCTTAAAGAAAAGAGACCAATCTTTCCAAAGATATATCTTGATTTCCAAGGCAAGACTGCAGTTATTTTACCAGATATGCTTAAGTCGCGAAGTTTTATAAGAAATAATTCGAAAACAGGCAAAGAGGAATTATGTGGCTCATCGGAGAAAATAATTATAGAGTTTGCGAAACAGCGCAATATAACATTGAAATATCATCCACGTTTTCAAAGGGATCGTGTTATAGATCCTCTGGATACTATTATGCTAACGATGCGTGGTGAAATCGATTTGCCAATTCGAAAATTTGCTCATAGAAGAGATGGAATGCTCGAAAATGTTGAATATCTTCCGGAGTTCGAACTAAATGATTTACTGACTGTAGTCCCGTGCAGAGAGGAGATGTGCTTCGAAGATGTTCTCTGGAATACAGGCCTCAGAACCTATTCCCTCATAGTTGTGGGAGTATATATCATTTTTGCCATACTTGAAACATTTGCTGTGGCCCTAAGTAATCGAATGTTTCGGGGAAAATTTAAAATCTCGTATTTCTCTCTATTCTTTAATTTACGAGCATTCTGTGGAGTTCTGGGATTACCGATACGATTGAATAGACACAGAAGCAGTATTTCTCTACGGCAGATCTCAGTGGTTATGAGTCTCTTAGGTATAATTCTTACATGTCTTTTTAATGTAAATCTAAGTACGTTGTTGACAACAAATCCTGAAGGAAAACATATTGAGAACTTTGAAGAACTTCGCGATAGTGGCTTAGAAATATCATGTGAAATATCTACGAAAATTTTTATAGAATCTGAAGTTGATGCTAATTTTTTTCAAAATACAATAAACAAGTTTCAACAGTTATCGACAGAAAATCGTCAGAATTTATTATTCTCGTTTAATACAAGTTTTGGTCATATTCTATTTTCAAATACATGGCAGTATGTGGTTGCTTATCAAGAGCGTTTGAATTTAAATAAATATTGTACTTCCAAAGCACTAAATATTGTCTATGGAGTGCCTGTAGGTGGTGTTATGACTTTGAACTCGATCTTTAAGATTCCTTTTCAAGAATTCGTGCAACGTTCGAATGATATGGGACTCAATATGCACTGGACTGAAGAAGCTAAGCGACAAATGATAGTAGATACGTTGACAAGAAAAGTGCCCAGAAATCCACAAGAGTTGAGGTCTTTAAGAGTTGAAGATTTCAGTTGGCTTTGGTCTTTATTGGCAATATGTTATGCTATGGCCTTCTCAGTTTTTGTTCTAGAGATTTGCGTTGCACGCTGGCAAAATAAAAGTAATAAGCAAGATATTTTATGTGTTTAATAAAAGAATTATATTTAATAATAATACTATATTATATATTTGCAAGAAACCACATCAATTTAAACATTGCTATATTATATGAAATATTATTATCAAACTGCACAAATCTTTCCTATAACATATCTCTTTGTCTAACTATTTTTAAAATATGTTTATCAAATTAACTTTAGCACATATTCAATAAATTATTTAATTTATAATCACAACTCAGTGGATTTCTTTAATCTTTCAGCCTATCGATAACTGTTTGTTCCAATCGGATTTCCATAATTTTCACGACAATTTCCACGACGACAGCGACGCGACGCAACGTCGTCAACGAGACAGCGCAGCGCAGCGATAATTTTCAGTCGTGAAAAGTCTGTTGCGCCGCGCAGAACGTGCGCCGTGTGTTTTCTTCTTTCTTTTTTCTTTCTTTCTTTCGTAATTTCTTCTATCTGATCTATCTGAACTGTGTGCGCAAATACTCGTTAAGCATACGCCGCATGTGCCGACAGTTCTGTCAGCGCGACAAACAAGTGTTTTCGTGTTAAGCGACAAATGTAAAAGAAAAATGAAAAATGAAGTGCAAAGAAAATAATTAAAAATAACTAATAATAAATGAAAATGAAAATAAATAATAAAAATAAAAATAATAATTATTCAGTTGACTGTGAAAAAAAGCAAAAAAATGTGTTAAATGTGTTTGTAAATAAACAAATTAAAATTGTGTGTTTGTGTTTTAAAAACTCAACCCATGTAGGTGGATATTATATTCTGTTTTTGAATTTGCATCTGGCATCTGCCCTTAGATTAACTGCAGCGCCGCCCGCCACACGCTCAATTAATTTTCTCAACACTTCACGGCATGTCGCAATCTATTATGTATGTCATGTCACACGCCTCGAATGTTTTTCCACTAATTTTCGAAATTTATTTCCGCCCCCCCCCCTCGACTATCGCTTACAAATCGCTTTTATGGGTCTTCATAATTTAGTACGAACGAATTTGTATCACCTTCGGTTTAGATCGCATTGCTACGGTTTATTTTCCCAGCCAAAGAGCCCAGCGAATTGTTTATAAAAAAAGCAAAAAGCAGAAATCACACAAAAAGCTTAGCAAAAGTCTAAAGCAAAACATTAACCCACACACGCCGTCAAGAACTCATGGAAAACAGTGGCAAGAAGAAAAACCCCTGGCTCGACTGGGGTCTGGCATCAGTCAATGTCAGTTGGCCCACTGCCAGCAGGGGATCCTCAGGGGCGGGGGGGCGTCTAAACTAGCGAAAGGGAAAGTGAGCAGCGGCTGCTGCTGCTGCAGCGTTGCGGAGTGTGGAAAATTCGAGTGCGCTACAGCGCACTGGCTGAGTTGCTCTGCTGCCATTTTCCAAGTAATTTTCAATTGTTTTTCCAAACGTCAAGTATCAAGTGGCAAAGTCACAGAGTCAAAGAGATCTTCAAATGGTTTTTTCATATCTTGTATATAGTATATATTCAAAGAAACATATGGCGAGCAGCAGCCGCATGCCAAATATTTTCACATCGCATATTTTATCTATTATTTTAATTATTATGAACATTTCTCTCGCCTTGAATGGAATTTTTTAAGCCGAAATTCCTGTATAGCTGCCAGATATAATTTCCAATAATTTTATTTTATTTTCTGAATTTCCACTCGTTAAATTTTTCAAGTTTACTTTCCGAATACGTTCTGGAATTGTGCAACAATTGGCATGATAAATAATGTAAATACTAGAACTTACTCTACATATATGTCTGAGGGGGCCGATGGCAGCTGGCGAAGGCTGCAAACTTGAACGACTTTTGAATTGGGCCAAGACGGAAACAGAAAAATAAAATAACACGAAATCATTATCATATATTTATATATATATATCATAGGCAGATTTGTTAATCTTATAGATGATATATATTATGCCTTTTATTTTCCTTACTGCATCATTTCCGTTCCGTTGCCAAAAACACCCCGTTGAACGTGGCCAGACGTCGATTGACGTTCTCCAAATTTTGCGCAAATTTCATGCAATTCTATTTTATTTTTGGCCATTTTTCTCTATCTCTTTCTCCATCTCTCTGTCTCATCTATCTATTTGCAAAATAAACGTAATTCAATGGAACTGGCGAAAATACGCGCAAATTGCGCCGCACGATTCGTGCAAATCCCCAGGCGCACATTTTCCTTGCCCCATCAATTAGGGGAATAATCAAGTGCAGCAGCAACAACTACAGCAGCAACATCAGCAACAGCAACAACAGCAACATCTACAACAACAACATCAACAGCAAAGAGCAAAGCAGGCTGCTTGTGTCTGTAACAGTGCGTTGCTGGTGACGTCAATATGTTCTCCAACCTGACTACGCTACCCCCCTCCTTCTACGCCCATGCTGCCTATGAGCCCTAACGTATCGCACATACCTAGGCGGGCTCTAATTTTAGCGATCTTTCGGTTCTTTGAAGAACGAACTTGCCATTTTTATTGCTGCCTATAATTGGTCTGTTTATGTGCGAGAGACAGATGGAGAGTGGAAGAGAGAGAGAGAGAGTGCGAGAGAGAGAGAGAGCGAGGCGTGTGCCCTGAACTTGAAACTATAGCGTAGCTGTTGCATATGGTCACGGTGAAGGGGGAGAGTTGCATGTTGCAGTTCTTTACAGGATTATGATGTTGTACTACACTGCACAAGGAAGTGATTAGTTTATTTTTGTCGCCTTTCAGCTTTGGATGATTCAGTACACTGTAAAAATAACAGAGGGATTTAAAAACATTAAAGATTAAAAAGTCTTAAATTAAAAAAATAAAATTAAATACAAATTGTAGTTATATTTTGAAATATATTTTAAAAATAATAACAGGAAATTTCAAATTTAATTTTTTTTAAGTTTGAGTTAGCAATCTTTGTAGTTTTTCGCCTTTTTTCTGCTTTTTTTAATGTAATTAAAATTCAACTGGGATTTCCAATATTCCAACGTGATCTCAAGCTTTGCTTTGTTTCTTTGCCTGCATGAATCATCATACAGAATGAGTAAAGCTTTTCTCTACGATATGACACATAATGATGGAATACTATAAGCGACCTTTAGCTTTCTACGCATCAATTAATATTCATAAGCATACACGACACACACACACACACATGTACAGCTTAACACACATATCACACTCGCATACGCATATCGGAATCTGCCAAATTGGCGGCTTTTACCATAAACAATAATCAAGCCACATCGCTATAGCGAACTGAACAATACAATTGCAATTAAAATTAATTATGCCATGTGTCTTTTTGTCAAGTGTACTCGAAGCATACACACATACTGTGTGTGTGTGTGTGTGTGTGTGTGTGCGTGTACTTGCATGTACTTGTCCAGTGTTTGTCATCATCGTATGAAGCCAGTTCCAGTTCAGCCGTCACACAGTTCGTATGAGCTCGGAGAATCGTGCTGTGAGTAGAGAGATCTAATGGGAATTTACATGTGCTAATTAGTTAAATATCTAGTAATAATTTTATATGTAATTCTATTTATCAACAGGTTGGATGCACTGAAAACGAATTGTTTATAAACGAGAGGGAGAGAGAGAGCCAAACAACTAAAAACGAACTAGAAACAAGCAAAACGATCGACATGCAATTAAATGAGAAATAGCATAAGATAAATACGAGTGTGTGTGTGTGTGTGTGTGTGTGTAGTAGACACAAGAAGAATTAGCAAAAATGTTTAATTTGCTGCGACGCTCGCGTCAGAGAAAGGCGCATAAAAACAAAAACTACGATGCCAGCGACGACGAAGAGGACACAACAGCAGCAGCAGCAGCGGCAGCGGCAGCAATGGTGGCAGCAACAACAACAAACGCTGCGAGAGCCATAACTAAAGCTGCCAGCGCAGAGAGCGAAAGTCAAAGCGAGAGCGAGAGGGACAGCCGCAGCCAGCTTCGCTCATTCAGCGCCGCACAGAGAGCGCAAGAGAGCGCACACGACAGCGAGAGCGCGAGCACAAAGATGGCGTCGCCAGCAAGGCGAGCAGTGATTGAAGAGCTGGAGGACTTTGCCAGCGACGACGGCGACGACGACGACGACGAAGAGAAGCAAAGTGTAAAATTAGCAAAAACAGCTGCTGCTGCTGCTGCGTCGGCAGCGACTTCTAATGGCCATTCAGCGATCTCTTGGCGCTCCGACAATTCGATTATAAATAACATGGGCGAAGGCGAACGGGGGGCAGCAGCGGCGACGAGGACAACGACGGCTGTTGTTGATGAACATAATGATCGAAATGTTGCTGCCGTTGCTGCTCGCGCGGGCAGTCAAAACGAGGCAGCCAAAGCTAAAGCAAACAACGCAGACGATCGGCTAATTGGCAGCCAAACGGATCGTTACAAACCTATAGCGATCCCAGCAGCATCGATCGATGGCGATGCGCAGCGTGCAGAGGGACAAGGGATACTACAGGAACAAGATCAACGCATTGCTGCTGGCACGGTAATTGACACGACGGTTATTTATCGGCAGCAATCGAAGCAATCGAACGAACAGAAACGACAATCGCGCCTATCGTTAGGCAACTTTGCGCTGCAGCTGGGCAGTAACAGCGGCAGTAACAGTAACAGCGGCAGTAACAGTAACAGCAGCAGTAACATTAACAGTGGCAACAATAACAGCAGCAGCAGCAGCAACATTTGCCAGAGTGTTGCAGCGGAGGAGGAGTCGCCGCGGGTGCCCAAGAAACGCAGAACACTGCAAAAGAGTCGAGAATTTCTCAGTGAAATTTTCATGGCGCGTGGACGTAATCAGCAGCGAAAACAGCAGCAACAACAGCAGCAGCAGCAGCAACAACAGGCGGGCAAGTGCAAAGACGTAATAGCCACAACTGGGCGCACAGCAGCAGCACACCTTGAAACGAACTCCGACCCCGCGACCGTGTCCACAAATAGTTATCAAATGACGATGTCTAATAATAGTTCACAGAATCGACACAACGCGTCGCAGCAGCAGCAGCAGCAGAGCGTAATTAAAGAGCGCGCCGAGCAGCAGCAGAGAAACAGAGAGAGTCGCAGCAGAAGTAATTCAGCTGGAGCGGCAACGAGACAGGAGCAGCAGCAGCAGCCGCAGTCGCAGTCGCAGCGAGAGAGCGAAGAGCGACGGCAGAGAGCAGCGAGTGGCGGCGATGGTGGCGGCATCGATTTTATTCAAGCGGCAAACGTCGAGCTGTTCACTCGCGCGGGAGATCAGCAAGGCGATGCAATACTGCTGCAACAGCAGCGCAGCAGCAGCAGTAGCAGCAGCAGCAACAACATTTTCTACAACAACAACAACAACACAAGTGATCCTAGCATGGGCCAAACCAGCGCCAAGCCCAACGAGAGCAGCAGCAGCTGCCACTCAGCGTCAAGCTCACGTGCCAGCACGCCGCGTGAGTTTCGTGAGTCTGTCGTGAGTGAGACGACGACGACGCCGCTGCCACCGCCAAGGCAGCACAAGCAGCAGCAGCAGCCGCAGCAGCAGCAGGAAGTGCCTCGCATTACCGTCTCGGACTGCAGCTACGAGACCAGTCCCAGCGCCAGCCCAGTGATCGAAGCCGAGGAAATCTTCTACGACAGCGGCATCAATATCGAGGAGCTGAACGAGGCGCATGAGGAGACGCTGCTGGAGGATGAAGTCTTCGCTGTGGATATACCCACAACAATATATCAGCATGCCAATGGCGGCGGCATGGGGCGACCCTGGACACGCTTGACCAATGTCAAGCTGGAGAATGTGCAGGAGGAGGCGGAGGATGAGCAGGAGGATGAGCCAGAGGATGATGAACTCGATGAGGCGTTGGAGCTGCACGATTGCGATCGTGCCAGGCAATCGGCGAGCAGTGAACGCAGCGCGCTGAAAAGTGATTCCAATTTGAGCAGCAGCTATGCGGATTCGGGCATCGGATTGGGGCAGGCGGAGCAGCTGCGACACAGCACAATCTCGCAGCCGCAGCCGCCGCCGCCGCCGCCGTCGCCGTTGCGTAGCTGCTCCACAACGCTGCCGCTGCGCACACCCTTTGTGCGCGATGCCAACTCAACGTCCACAGATTGCGACTGCGGCGAGGAGATGCTGCTGCAGTGCGACGAACTCGACAATGACAACTGCGATGGCGACTGCGTCGAAATGCTCGACGAGCGATTGGTGTGCATCGAGAGCATTAGCCTGCCCGATGTGGTTGTCGAGTCAACGACCGCCAATGCAACAACAACAACAGCAGCGACAGCAAATGGCAGCACGAGTGGAGCAGGAGGAGAAGGAGGAGGAGCAGGAGGAGCAGCGGGAGCAGCAGATGGCCATCTGAATATCAATATAACCAATGGCGCCGGCGGCAATAGCCTGGGCAATGTGCATTTCATACCCATCCACATTGAGGGTGGCGGCATCTCCACGTCGCGCAGTCGCAGCAACAGTCCCAAATATCGCAGCCTGGACGACAGTTGCCTGGGCAGGAATAGCATAGAGATTGTGGAGGATAGCAGCGTGTTGAATGCGCCAACACCGACGCGGGAGATCACAGGGAATCGTGCAGGCGAGGCGCAGGAGCTCAAGTAACGTATACGCAGTGTGGCTATAATGATGATGATGATCTAATCCCGTGCAGCTTTATTGTTTACACCAAGCGGTGCTGCTTCTCAATCACAGCGAACACGGCAAGTTTTTCATTTTTCATTTTCTCTTCTTCCCTCTTTCATTTGCCATTCTCCATTTTCGTGTTCTGTTGCCTGTTGCCATTCATCTTGATCTTCTTTGCTGACATTTTTTGTCCAGTCCGACTGCGCGTATTTTTAGCTGATCAAGCATATATAATCGCTATATATAATATCACATATAATCGTTTCGTTTCATAAACATTTTCAAACAAGGAAATGCGCCAATTAAATTAATGCAAAACTTAAAATATTTAAATATTTAAATATTTTCCTTTTCTTGCTTTCTCTGATTACGTATACGTAATTTGTAAACTATTTGTTTGGCCTTGTCCGTTGCATTATGACGGATTGTGACAGCCGGCTTGGTCTACAAGTGGCCCAAACTATCCCCAAATTATTCACGTTTTTTTTTTTTTTTTTTTTTTGTATACAATATACAAACAAATTATTTAACTTTTAAACAAAATATCAACTGAGAAATAGAAATATAAATAAATTCCCTTCGTCATTGCGGTGTGTGTGTGTGTGTTGGCAACATTTCTAGCGAATTTTGCGAATAATAATAATATTCTGCTTATTTCATATGTGCAGGCCAGCCTGCTCTAGTTTTTCCGGCTTATTTTAGTTGCAGAAAACGTTGAAGAATGTATAGAACGTTCGCTGTACTCAATTCGGTCAGATACCATTAGCATAGATAGAGATATAGATATATAGACCTGCACTTGATTTGCTGGAAGAGTGAAAAGCCACGGCGTGTTTACTTTGCGCACCACGCGGCGTATGCGTAATTTATGAACTACTTTGTTTATACTTAATGAATTTCATGAACAACTCGCGGCATAAACAATGAAACGAATGGGAAAATAATTGAAATAACTTTCGAGATACCTCGAAGATACAGATTGTATCTTTCATCTTGTATCTTGTATCTTGAATCTTGTATCTCTTGCGTCTCTCAAACGCACTGCAGAATCGCATGTCACAATTTGATAAATCTGCCGCTCATTGTAGTACAAGCATATATACGATATAGATATATCGTGTTTTCCTATATATATATCGCAAGACTTGCCAACTACAGCGAATCTTTAAAAATAGCTCGGTACGCTCTCGACACAAAACAAATGCGATAGACAAGCGATAGATTCAATTAAAGCGTATTTTATTTTGCGTCGAAAGAAAAGAAAAAAAAAGAAAACCCAAACATAACAAATATTATATAAATTTGCGCGTGTCTCGCTTTGAGGAAGAAATTCCTACCCATCAATTTTCTTGCACCTCATTTTCATTTAACACATCGCACACGATACAAGTGCGTCAAGACGTAGATATACCTAGTAGATATATCTAGCTGTAGCGATCTATAGCTGAGTATTATAACTATATTATTATTATATTTTCTATATATCTCTCAAGTCGCAAATCCATCATAAGACCGCGTTGCGTGCGCTGTCTCAGTGAGTCACGATTGTTTTTTTTTTTTCACGCCGGATTTTCTCGACTTCCGTTGACTAATAATATCTGTATACCATATGCTGTATGATATTTTTTATTTTTCTAGATCTAAGAACTATACTATATATGATTTATATCTGCTTGCAGAAGAGAGCTGCAGCAGCAGAAGGCGCGTTTCGGAGCCCAACTGGAGGATGCGCACAATAATGTTCGGAATCTCGAGGCCAAGGTGGGAGATATGCAGCTTAAGATACAGAATCTGGAACAGGAAATATCGCTGAAACAATGGAATGTGGATAGTAAGTAGGGAGTAGGGAACTGAAAGAGCAAATCTTGAAACCTTTTCTCTGCTTCTTCCTTCAAGGACTCCAAGGGGAACTTGTGGCGGCCCAGAAGGATGATGAATATGTGCGCAAGAAGCTGAAGCTGCTCGAGGATGAGAAGATCCATTTGCGGCACAAGTACAGCGATGATGAGGATGAGTTTCGACGCAAGTATGGTGAGTAGTTTCCAGTCCAGATAGAGGTCTGTCAGGCTAACATTCCTCCCCTCCTCGCAGACGCACTGGAGGCGCAGTATAACGAATTAACCGAGAAGTACAAACAGACGCAGTCGCTGGCAAGTGGCCTGCAGACGCAGCTGAGCAGCGCCAGGCTGGAGCTGGAGGATTGGCGCAATGAGGTGCATAAGATACGCAGCGAGCTGGAGGAACAGATACGTGTGCTCAAGAATGCGCTGGAATATTCCGAGGCGGAGCGCAAGATCTGTGAGGATAAATGGCAAAAGGAGTTCGAGATGCTGAGAACACACAATAGAGGTGAGTGAAGAATCGATTGATTGATCGATAAATAATTGATAAATCGCTTTGCAGAACGTGAGGACACCCTGATGTCCGACTGCGAGTGGCAGATGCGACAGATGCAGCGGCAGTGCAAGGATAAAATGGATAAATCCAACTACGAGCGGAAACAGGCTGCGGCCAAGGCGGAGGAACTCGAACTGGAGCTGCAATCGCGGCGCAAGGAGGCGGAACAGTTGCGCATCTGCCAGGCACAGGTCAAGTCGCTGGGGGGCGTGGTCAGCGAACAGGAGCGATCGATACACACGCTAATGGAGCGCATCGAGAATCTGAAGGGCGAACTGGAAATGGCCAATGCGAATCTGGAGGCGCAGATCGAGGCTGTGCACAAGATCAAGTATCAGTGTGATAAGTGAGTGTGTGTGTGTGTGTATGCGATTATTTACAATCGATTAACCTATCGATATCTCTCTCCCACTTAGTGCCATTTATGACAAGGAACGTCAAATGATCTATCGCATCGATGAGGTGCGCAACGAAGCTGCCGCCTTTTGGGAGAACAAACTTTAGTAAGTTGACTTAGTTCGATAAATGTTATCGATAAGTTTGTGATAATCGATATGTATCGATTAACTGAGAGCTGAGAGCTTTACGAGAACCAAAGCTTTGTTTATTGAGTTGGCAGCGTGATTTACGGATTATCGATAACTATCGATTTTTGTATTTCATTGAAAATACCACACAAAATTACAAAAAGTAACTTATTATTATCTATATTTTGGGAGAACAAACTTTAGTAAGTTGACTGACTGCTTTAGAGCGATAAATGTTATCGATAAGTGTGTGAAAATCGATAAGTATCGATTAAGTGAGAGCTGAGGGCTGTAAAAAAACAAAGCTTTGTTAGATAAGAGGGCAGCACGATATATGGCTTATCGATGAATATCGATTTTTGTATTTCATTCAAAATCTCCCAAAATACAACAAATAGTAACTTACTATTATCGATATTTTGAGAGAACAAACTTTAGTAAGTTGACTGACTCTCTAAGAACGATAACTGTTATCGATAAATGTGTGAAAATCTATAAGTATCAATTAACTGAGATCTGAGAGCTCTTAGGAAGCAAAGCTTTATTAATTAAGTAGGAAGCACGATATATGGATTATCGATAACTATCGATTTAAGTATTTCATTGAAAAAACCACAAATACTAACTTATTATTATCAATATTTTGAGAAAACAAACTTTAGAAAGTCGACTGACTGCCTGAGAACGATAACTATTATCGATAAGTATCAAAATCGATATGTATCGATTAACTGAAAGCTGGAAGAGAAAAAACTTTATTTATTAAATAGGCAGCACGATTTATGAATTATCGATAACTATCGATTTCAGTATATTATAGAAAATCCCACAAATACTAACTTCCTTTTATCGATCTCACAGCACAGAGATGACAAGACTGACAAATGAACTGGAATCCGTTTATGTGGACGAGCGTCGCGATGCCCTGGATAAGCTACAAGCGGAGCATATCGAGGAGCTGCGCGCCCTGACCAATCGCTATACGGCCAACGAGGATGAGCTACGCGCAGAGGTTATCATTCCCTAATCGATCATACGATTCTACCTCGAAACTAATTGAGGAATTTCCCATCTACAGATCGATGAATTAACCGTTAATCTGGAGCAGAAGAAAGGCGACTTTCTGGAGCTGCGAGAGCGATCCGACAATGCGCTACTGCAGACCCGGATGCATCTGGATCGAGCCGATCGTGAGTATCAGAATGCCATGTGCCGTGAGGAGGATCGTCGCGTGGAGCTCGAGGAGAGTCTGAAGAAGGAATTCGAGGCGGAGAAGCAGGAAATGGAGGAGAAGTTCCGTGAACGTTTGGGTCAAGTCAAGGAGGAGTTTGCCAAGGAGTTGCAATTATCCACGCAGGATATGGTGGAGCAGCATCGCAAGGAGTTGGGTACGTGAATGATCACTCTTCCACTCTCTCTCACTCTCTCACTCTCTCACTCTCTCTCTCTCTCTCTTTCTGTAGAGTTGCAGAAGGCCAAGCTGCAGGCGGATAAGGATCAAGCGCTGCAGGAACTTGTGGAGCGACATCGCGCCAAAATGGCCGCTGCCGAGGAACGAATGAAGTGAGTGAACCCTCTCAATCTTCTCCAGCTATGCCACGTATCACTTCCCTGTAGAAACTGCATGTTGTTTTGCCTGCCACGCCCCCACATCCACGATCGTTCGTTCCTTCATTCGCCTTGTCTCGTTTCATACTTTGTCTCTCTCTCTCTCTCTCTCTTTTGCATTTACTCTGCGATCAGCTGCACGATCACAACGTCTACAGCCTTCTCTGCGCTAGCAATGGGGGCGTGTCCATATATGCCCACACTATATGTGCTATATCTGACCATGTCGCCCATGATAGCCCTAGCATGTTTAGTGTTCAATATAATCGCTGTGCTCTATATCAAGTATCGCCATCTGTTGGGCAATTGAGTGAACTACGCACACACACACACACGCATACACACATACTAGACTTAAGATCATCTTGTTTTTTTTTTTTTTGATTTTCATTTGCTTCTGTGCCTGCTCAAGAACTTTTTGAATGGAAATATATGAATATGTAACTTTAACTCTCTCTCTTTCTTGCTATCACTACTCCGCACTCTCCCTCTCTCTCTCTCTGTCACTCTGCTTGCGTATACCTAACCCCAAAATCTCTAAATACCAAACCCCAGCGATGTGGAGCTTCGGCATCAGCGCAATCTGAAGGACCTGAAGGCAGCCTACGATGCCGAGAAGGCGGCGCTGGATAAACGCGACATAAGCAATGCGAATGAGATCGAGCAACTGCATCGAAAGTGCCGCTGCCTGACCAATCTGTAAGTGTTTTCTTGATCCTTCAATCTATCCTCGCTTAGCCATGTTGTGCTGGTTGTTGTCTAAGCCAAGCTAGATCGCTTGCTAACATAATCCCTGGGGATCTCTCTTTCGCAGCTTCGAGGAGATGCGCATGCGCTACGAGCGACGCGATCCTCGTCCCGAGGATCTGCGTGAAATATCCGAACTGCGCACACGCTGCGATAGCCAGGAGCGTGATCTATTCGTGCTGACGGATCGCCTGCGCGAGATGCAGATCCAAATGTCCGAGCTGCAGCAGCCCAATGGCAACGTGACGACGACGCAACGCAAGAAGCCGCCATCCGAAAACGATCGCCACCAGCTGTGATGTCATCTACGAGGAGCGCGAGACACCCGAGCACGATGACGACGACGACGACGACGAGGAGGAGGAGGAGGAGGAGGAGGAGAATGACGAGCAGGAGCAGCAGAAGGAGCACAGTGCCTCCTCTGGCGCAGATCAGGAGGAGCAGGGGGAACAGGAGCCAAGCGACACCGAATCGAATCACACGATCGAGGTGAATGGGAAATGCATCAGTGATCGCATCAACGAGGACGACACATACATGATCTCAGCCGTGTGACGTAGTTCTCTCTCTCTCTTTCGAAGCTGGCTGTTCTCTCCTCTCTCTCACTCTCTTCCTTCCCTCTGTCACCCACACACTTTTCGAATACTCGCAGAATTCTAAGCTGACAGAGCGAACTATGTACTCAGCAAATACCCTGTAATTGCACAATCTTATGTTTCTTTTTTGGAGCACTTTCACAAAATCATATTATAAAAAAAATTGTAAAATACAAATACAAATCTAATTGGTTTATAAAACCGCACAAAAATATAACGAAATAAATGTAAATATTTTTAACAATTTTATGTGTATATTTTGTATATATTTTTAAAGGGTATTCATAGATGTCGCAGATTCTAAATAAGTTATAAATTAAATTATACTGTATAATATATATGCAGTATAGTATTTAAACAATACTAGATTTTTAGAAATGATATTAACATTTATTAAATTGCAGAGTATCTGCTATTCGACCACTGTAAACGCTTTAGCAATCTCTTAAGCGTTTCTCTTTAGTCCGTTTCCCGTTGTTTCGTCTTGCTTATCAGCCTTTGTTGCCGCTCTCTTCAAGCCACACTTCAGTCTCTCTTTGCAACGTACAACTTCGTTGGCTCTCTTTGGTTTTATCCCTCGTCTGCGTTTCGCTTCGCATCGCCTCGTGCCGTTCCGTTTCGTGTCGTTTCATTTCGTTTCGTTTCGTTGCGTGTTGCGTTCGTCCGTTTTGGGCTTGTACCGTTTCATTTCGTCATTTCGCTGCTGTTGCCGAGCAACTCTCGAAGTGAACGGACGTGTCTCTCTCCGCAGCGGCGCTCAAACGAAAGAACAAGATACAGACGAGAGACAGGTACAAAACTCGATGAATCGCAAGAAGGAATAGATAGAGTACAATAAGTGAAAGAACATTTACTTAAAGTGAAGAGAATAATTGGTCCAGCAAGTTCTTTTAATTTAAAAACCGTATATTGCAATACGTTTCGTGTGTGTTAAATCGTCTCTTGTTCTTCTCAATTTTGTTGTTTTACGTTTTAATTTAATTTCGCGCGTGTTTTGTCAAATAATTTATAAAATGCAACAGAGAAACAAATGCAAATGATCTTACACACACACACACAAGTAATTTAACGGTGCGCGTGTGCGGAGAACAACAACTACAACAACATAAGCGAAGACAATCAAAGAATTATAATTTGAGTATGACAAGCTTCTCTCAGGCTTCTTCACGTGCAGCATAAGAAATCGTGATAATACAAGACAGACCGAAGAGAGGAGAGCAGCAGCATCATTTTGTTGTTGTCTGCACGCTCAATCGCCGTTAACATCGTGTGTGTTCCAGCACTGGCAGCAGCAGCAGCAACAAAAACAAACGAGCAATTTTCGACGTCGACGTCGCTGCTGCCGGCTTGCTGCAATTATGTGTAGCAGCAGCGAAGTTTTAAATAAGAGGTAGACAGCAGCAACAACAACGACGACGACGAAGAGCAGCAGAAGCTGCCTCTCTTCCTCTGCCAGCAATTAATGTACACAGATTTTTTGCATACATAAATAACAACAACTGTAGCAGCAGCAGCAGCGCAGCAGGCAGGGCAGTGTGTGTGTGTGCGTGCGTTTTGCCGGCAGACGAGGCCGCCGCCCCAAAAGGTCGTTGGCGCTAAGGTCACAAGGCGTATGTGTGTGTGTGTGTGTTTCGAGTGCTGCAAGTGTGACAAAATCAGGAGTGTTCTAAACAACAAACGGTTAAATACGCGTGTGTGTGTTTGTTACAATTTCTTCTATTTATTACGTTCGTTATAAGCTACACTACAACAACAACAACAACAGCGACAGGAACAACGACAAGCAGCAATCGCAGCCGCAGCAGTAACAACAACAATCAACGTCGCCGTCGCCATCGAAGCAACGAAATCGAAATGTAAGTGCCGTTACGTTTATTTCTCTCTCTCTCTTCTCCTTTTTGTGCTTTGTACACGCAAACGTTGTTATTGTAAAAGATTTGCAGTCACCTTTCCGTTGCTGCCTACGCTGCTGCTCTAATCTCGCTCGCTTGCTCTCTGCCACTCTCTCACACCCCTTGCTGTACTGCCGCTCTCACTCTCTTGCTCTCACTCTCTCAGTCTCTCGCAGCCTCCAAGCGAGCGCCGCATTTAAGGATATTCCTAATCCGTTTTATTGATTGCAGGCAGCACAGCTGGAGTGCTCTGCTCTGCTCGTGTGTGTGTGTGTGTGTGTGCGAGAGTGTCTGTGTTTGTGTTGTGCTGTAAATCTGTGTTGCTTTTTTATGTTTTTACTTCTTCTTCTTCCTACACTTCCACTACTCATTTGGGGTTGTTGTTGCACACGAGTTGAGGCTGTGCTGACTTTGCTTATTTTCAATGTGTCTGTGTGTGTGTGTGTGTGTTTTCTTTTTGTTCGCTCTTGTTTCTCCATGTTTCTACGCTGCCAGCAAACCTTGTGTCACACGTAGAAAATGTGAGAAATGCGCGCTATCTATCTACCTCTCTCCCTCTCTCTTTCATATTTCTCACTTAAATAAGTTCATCAAAAAATTAAGAGAACTATGCCAGGCAGGCTGTGCCTGTCCCTGCCCCGTCCTGCCTCTTCGTTGGGCATAACTCAATAATCACATCAAATGTCTCACTAACCACAGCAGCAGTGGCAACATTGGGCGCAACAACACCTTGCAACACTTTGAGGCAGAGGTGTGTCCGCTCGTCCGCCTCCTTACTGTCTCCTCCTGCTCCTCCTCCTCCTTCTCGTCCAGCTAATGCTGCACAGCTGCGCGCCATTTAAGTCGCTGACAAGTGTTTTGCCGGCATCTCCGGAATGCGTCCGCGGCAGCTCCAGCAGCAGCACCAACAGTGGCAACAAAAAGTGGCAGCCAACATTGCTACCAATTATGCGATAAGCAGCCAGGCGCTGCCTCTGCTCTCCTCTTGGCCAACTCTCGGACTCGCACTTTAAACTTGCTGAGGCACTTTAAGGCCACGCTCGGCCCAAAAACACTCGGCAAAGTCGGCGAGCAGAAAATTGTGAGTGCAATGAATAAAATAGTAGTACGCCCAAAAAAAAATAAATAAATAAATAAATAAATAAATGAATAAAAAAGTGAAAAAATACTCATTCTGGATGCTGCAGCATGCAAAGTACATAACTCTCATAACGCTCATAGGCGACTGTGGGTATACCCTGCCTTAGAGTAACTAATACTGTCTTTATAAGTTGTTTGCAAGTGAAAACATGGCCAAAAAATGAAATAAAGTGTATTAAATATTTGAGAGTGAAATGTGGCAACAGCGCAAGCAGAATTTTATAAATTTTCCGTTTTTAAAGCGGAATTAATTTAAATTCGCCAAAAAATAGATTTTAAATAAGAAGTAAACGGTGTAATATAATATTAGGGCAAAGAACTTCGAAAAAAATTGTTTCTAAATAAATTATAAAAAGAACGGGTCATTAAGGCGATTTATTTTTTAAGGCAATTTTATTGTTTTTTCTAGGTTTTGGTATATTTTGACAAATGTTTAAGATTTTAAAATTGAGAGAGTATAGTTAAATATTATACTTGCGTAGTTAAGCCTAAAAGCTGGTAAATACGAACATAATACGCTTGATAATAATATATAATATAATAAAAGAATTTCTGATTAAAGAGAATTCAAGATTTCTTGCAGGTATTATGCATTAAAAATGATTTTTATAAGAAAACTAGCTATAGATATTTTGAAAGTGAAGTATTGCTTATGCCAATGATAATATCTATGGGTCAGGCCTCTTATGTTTACATTTCTCATAATACCTTGTGATATTATTATAAACTCAGTGCGAAACTTCACATAATTTGTAATTTCCGTGCAATTTCTACTCTCAATGAAGTCATTAAAATCAACAGTTCACCTGTCTCGCTCTCTCTCGCTCTCTCTCTCTCTCCCTCATTAGTGGCAAGCTGCATGCTTGGGCCAATTAGTCTGACGCAATGTGTAGGGTATACAACACGCGGGCAATAATAATGAAAATGTGCCTGGAAAAACTAACAAAAGGCCGCGTGCGCGCGACCATCAAACGAAACGAAAAGCGTGCAGGCGCGGCATCTACAACAACAACAACAACAGCAGCAGCAGCAACAGGAGCAGAAGCAGAGGGAATGACCTTATATATTGCAAACTGCAAGGCAAACAAAGAGCCGCTAATGGAGGGAGGAGCGGAAGGAGCAGGGGAGGAGGAGGAGGGCAGGCCGAGTAGGTAGGGCATAGGCACGCTGGGCAGTTGCTGTTGACGCAGAGATCAACGCGGCCAAAACCGGTCGCCCTGCGCATCGACTGCGCCTCTGCCTGTGCCTGCTCCACTGCCTGTGCCTGCTCCTCTGCCTGCGCCTCTGCCTGGTTGGACTACTGCGGGGCAATTGGGCCAAAAGCATAAAAATCAGTCAAGAGTCGCCTGTGCGAGGAGGAACGTAGCGAACATTAAAAGCGACAAACAAACAAACAAACAGACAGAGAGACAGACAGACAGGGAGACAGACAGACAGACAGAGAGACAGAGACTGCAACTGCAAATGGAGAGAGGGAGGCAGCCAGGGCGGCAGGCGGCCGCGTGGTTCAAGCGTAGCAGGCCGAAATCGATTTTCTCGCAAACTTGGCCAGGCAAGGGCAGCAGGAGCAGGCACAGGCCGAAGGAGGCGGGGGAGCAGGAGGAGGCAAAGGCAGCAGGAGACAGGAAGAGCGAAGAGAAGGCGGCAGCAGGCAGTAGGAGGCAGCAGGAGGCTGGAGAAGGCAGGCATAGGCAGCAGGAGGCTGGAGGAGGCTGGAGGAGGCAGCAGGAGGCTGTAGGAGGCAGAAGAAGGCAGCAGGAGGCTGGAGGAGGCAGGAGAAGGCAGCAGGAGGCTGGAGGAGGCAGGCATAGGCAGTCAGAGGCTGCGCAGCGGCGGCAACGACGGCGGCGGCATTCAGCGAGCCGCAGGGCTCGAAAACGCGCACATTTTTGGGCCATCCATTTGAGCCATGGCACAGAGGCGCAGCGAAGGGCAGCTCAAGCTGCACTCCTCGCGCCTCGTATCTCTGTGTGTGTGTGTGTAATGGATACGCTCGACGCTGGACGTGCACGCGCGACGTGGACGTGGACGTGGATGATGCTGATGATGATGATGATGCGACCGCCGTTGTGCCGCAGCAAAATTGCAAGTCAAACTGTCGTCGCTGCGTTGTTGTTTAGTTGTTGTTGTTGCCACACGGCGCTGGCCAGGCCCATTGGGTAATTGCAATTGCAATTTGGCCAAAAGCCGCACTCAGCGAGAGTGGGAGAGAGAGAGGGAGAGGGAGAGGGAGAGCTGCAGTTGAGTTCGTTTCCAGCGCGAATTTAGTAGCCCCAAACTGTGTTTGGATTGGATTATTTAATTTGTGTTATAAATAAATTTGTTAATACAATAATTTAGCTGACTTCTCCCCCCTCCCCCTCCAGTACCCCCTGCCCACTGACTTGCTGATTTATCACTAATTGAAATCATCTGAGGCAGAGCCAAGCTGAGGCCAAGCCAGGAATAATTTGCGAAGCAGCCTGATTGGTTGCAGCGCACGGTAGAGGCGTGTAGGGGGGTAGGGGCGGTAGGGGGGGAGGGGCTGCTGCACTTGATGTTATTGCAGCCTAGACACGCAAATGAAAAATTTGCATGCAGCTCCTAAGGGGAGCAGGAGGAGGAGGAGAGGAGAGACCGTTCAGCAATTACTGAAGGGACACATCAATTGCTCTGGCTGATGTTGCCACCTGCTTGTGGCACTGTGGCAGCGTGTGTGGCAACTGCTGCTGCTGCCCCTTAAAGTACTTAGTCTGCCACGGGACAGAGAGAGAGAGAGAGGGGGAGAGGGGAGAGAGGGAAGAGAGTGAGCAGAGCTGACGATGACGTTGACTACACTCGACTTTTGCTGCTCTGATTTTTTGCCTTGACTCATCAGCTAAAGCAACAAATATACAACAGTTCCTCTGCTAGCTCCTTCCTTCCTCCCCCCCCCCTCCCCCCCCTTTGCAACAGGCACAGCATCAATGACAAACAACAAAAACAAAAAAAAACAAGCAAAACAACAACGACGATGACAACGTTTGCATCAGCAGCAGCAGCAGCGGCGGGGGAGTTGTTGCCGGTTGAAAGGGGGGGGGGAAGAGGCAGAGGGGAGGCAAAGGGGGTTATTGCATCCTATAGCGGACTTCAACTCATCCATTGAAAGTTCGAGGAGCTGCCTGTCTCTCTTTTGTTTTTGCATTTGCCTTAATTATTGTTCCGATTTTCAATTTTTCTCATTTTTTTTTTCGAGTGTAAAAGCAGAGAAAGTGCGCACAATGGGTGTGGCAAATTTCTGAAATCTTGCACAGAAATTTTGAAAAAAAAAATAAGAAACAAAAATAAAAACAAAGGGAAGAAGCAACAAATTTGGCTGAAAATTTAAAAAAAAAATAGTTGAAAATATTTTACAAATTTAATTTTCAATAAGCCAAATAATAAATAAATATAAATATATGTAGATCGTACCAAATTGTTTACATTTTATTATTGTTATTTTTTCAAACAGTTTTCCTATATTTTTCCCCCATTTCGTTTTCAATTTGTTTGCCAGCCTTTTCGCTCTCTCTCTCTCTTCTCCTTTTTCCTGTTTTCTTTTTTCTTGCAATTGCAATTTTGCGGCCTATACACATTCCCTCCCCATACACCCTTTTCGGAACTCAACCCTTGTGTATCCCATTTTGCATTTCACTTTCTTTTGTGCAGAATGCAAAGTTCGAAGCCCCCAAACACAGTACGGGTTACTTTAACTGCCGTTTCGAAAAAGAAAATAAAATATAAAAAAAAACCCTAAAACAAAAAGAGGAAAAATTCCAACGAAAATAAAAATAGGATGAAAAGCAAAAAACAAAGCTGAGCAATCTCTCTCTCTCTCTGTGTGTGTGTGTGTGTGAATGCAGCCGGAACAGCCCAGCCGAGAGCCGCATGCTGCGTTCTGAGTCCTCTCGCTGCAACGTTCCAGATATATGTACATATTTCATTTCATTTCATTTTTTTACACTTTATGTTTTTTACGCTTTTTTTTCTCTAAGACAGAGAAAATGGGTATTTAACATATGGCAATACCAATAAGTGTAAATATTTCGTATTTAGTATATTTCTAATCGTTAAATCTCGGGATTTTGAAGAGCAGAGCTACTGAAATTTGGTATGGCAATACTTAAGAACTTTCCACATGCTATGCAGTTTTTAATATTCATATGTCATCCTCCACGTTCCAGAAAATCAAGTTTTTCTTATATGTAAATATATACATATGTATGTAATATTTTTCAAACAATATAATGATGTATTTGATTGTAACTAGCAAATAATATATATAATAAATATGCATATTTGCTTAGGTCATTTTTTTTAAATTCTTACAGGGTACACTGTAGTCTGTCAGCGTTTTAACTGCATACCGAACTTGTTTTATTTTGATTTCCGTCGGCTGTGTTAGCCATTTGTGTGCGCCTTAAATTGCATTTTATTTCTGCAACGTTGCAAAACATTTATTTACTTTCATGGTTTGTTGAGTATTTGCCAAACCACAAGGAGGAACTGGCAACAGACGGAGACGACGACGACGACGATGACGACGAGCCATGAAAATCGCTGAGAGCGGATGACGCTGCTCTTAGAAGGACGAGGACGACAGAGACTGAGACTGCGACTGAGACTGTTGACTGCATTTGAACCTGTGTGTCGCATCCTTCTTAGCCAGCTTAGGTGGCAAGTGGGTGGTGGCTTGGAGAGAGAGAGAGAGAGAGACATTTTGACAGCTTTCTCTTTCTCAGCGGGATTAGAGCAGCAGCTTCTGCCGCTGCTAACGAGCTGCGCGAGCTGAGGTCGCTGCAATTATGCGCTAATTAAATGCAACATAATTTCTTGAATGCCGAAGACAGCTAAAAAATGCATAACACATGTTGCACAGACTGGGAAAATCGAAGAGAAAAAGAGACAGCAGAGAGAGAGAGAGAGTGATGCAGCGTCTCTTTTGTGGGCACTCGAAATGCCGCAGGCGCGGGCACAAGAAACAATTTTCTGAGAGCGGCAGCCATAACCATAACATGTTTTCTTATTAATTATAGTTTACGCAGTGCAGGGGGACAGGCCGAAGACAAGAGCAGCAACAACAGCAGCAACAACAACAACAACAACAACTCAGCAGAGTCTGTCAGGCAGGCCGGTACCGGGACCGGGCCTGTTGTGGCAGGAAGCAGGCAGCGGCTCTGCTGTTGTTGACCATGTGCCAGAGCCGCACTCCTTGGTCCGAGAATAAAAAAAAAGAGTTCACTTAATTTGACGCACAAATGTCAGTCACAAGTTGCTGCCTCCCTCCCCCTCTCCTGCCCCTGCCCCTGCCCCTGCATCTGGCTCGCGCTTCACTGAGCCGCGCGTCAGTTGTTTTGGGATCGGATCGGTCGGTCGGTCGAGTTGCTTTTGCAGTTTAAAATAACTCAATAACTAATCCATTCAGATGGCCAAGGATGCGCCGCGCTTGGGCAAGGGTTGTTTGCCCAGGGCAACATGTGGCAGCAACACACACACACACACACAACGTGCAACGCTGCCTTGACAATAAAAATTATCATAATTATATTTAAATTAATATGCAAGCTGCCAAACTGAAGCAAACTGAACCGAGCTGAACCCAAGCATGCCCAGAGATCGTAGTCCTCTTCGGACTGCTCTCTCCGGCTTGCAGTGGCAATTTCCGCGCTCGACAAATTACAGGAAATGCCAAACACCAACAACAACAACAACAATGATTGGGAACCTTTGCCAAGGAATTTACGTAGTCTCTCTCTCTCTGTGAGGTTCATTCACATTTCGTATTAATTAGAGAAAAACACAAATTTCTCATTTCACACCATGCTGAACCCTTTTTTACTGTTTTCTTTTGGGATGTCTATGCAAGGTGTTACATTTAACGCAGTTACCAAATGGATATGCCAACTGTTGACTAGAAAATATAGTTTATAGGGATAATAAAATGAAATTTCAAAATTAAGTATTATGATACTGCTAATTAAAAAAAAAGTAGATTAACTGCCTTAGCAATTCGTTTTTCTATTTTTAACTAGAGATAAAATAGGTGTGTTATATTTCTAAAATAAACATAATCTGCGCCCTATTTTAAGACATATTATCAGCAAATTTGATAGTCCCAGCTCTTATAGGCTTAGAGATCTAAGTGTTCATACGAACATAATAATGAAAAACTTCGTTTCTTATGGTCAAAGGGGCCTGAATCTGTTTATATTTATTATGAAATTTATTAAAGAAAAGTTTCTGGGAAATCTTCACTATGTATATAGTAGAATATTATAATAATAAGTGTAGGTTATTAAATATTTGACTCTGCATTTCGTATGCTCTTTGCGTATCTTACAATCTCTCAACTTGCTCTTTCACAAATTTTGCCTAGTTTTATAGACTCGTAAAAAGTTTCCACAATTTGCTGCATAGCATATAAATATACGAATAGTTCCCTCATATCTTCAGAGATTATAATGAGAGTCGTAAAACTGATGTAGTTAAATTGAAGTTGGAGCTTCTTTGATTTCCGTTTGATGAGACAATTTGATGAATATTTTAATTAATTCTCAGAGAGATCATTGTTGTTCCTGTTGTTGTTGGGGTTGTCATGTTGGGGCTGGCATATTTAATTTATGCAAACTATTCGCGTTGCGATTTTTGCGACAAGCCGTCGCATTTATTTATAATTTATATTGCAATTAAAAACTAATATTGTCGTCGTTTGCCGATGTAATTGTAATTTATGCGCATTTTTAATTGCAACTCGAATTTCGATGGTCGTTTTACCGTATATCGTACATTCCTTTTGGCTTTTTGTAGTTTTCCGGCAGAGTGGGGATGGTTTGGAGGGGGGGTGCACATAAATTAAATAATTAAGTTAATTTCACATACGCATTTCGGCCCAATGCATTTTATTATTATTTAATTTCAGACTCTGCATAATTTATGCTAAACTGTATGTCATTTTGCGTATTGTGTTGGCAACCCTGGTCGGCATTTCTCATATGTTTGTGCTGCCTATGCCATACTACACATATCGTATATATATATAGAGTATATTGTTGTTGTATTGTCTCATCAGCCGGCATGATAAATTGCCTTTAAAATGTTTTGGGCCAAAAGACAAGCGAATGATTTAGTAGGCCGAGTTAGTTGTTGTTGTTGCTATTGTTTCTGGCCATAATTAATGTCGTACACATTTGTTATGTATTTCTGTTGCCCCCTGCTTAGATCTAGTGATTATTTTGAACTTTTATGTTTATTTTTTTTTTTTGAATCTCGGCAGACAAATTAATTTGCCCTAATCTAATTTAGTTATTGTGTTCATCTGATTAGCGGAAAGTCGATCTGTTTGTTGGCCGGGACCAGTTTTGGTAGATGAAAAATGAGATTCGAACTGATTTAATGATGATCTGCGAGACCGCAAGGCTTAAGGCAAATTGAAAAAAAAAATAAACTGGTAGTAAATTTAAGTAAAAACTGTAATAAATTTAACTAATGACATGATATTGATATGTGTGTACTATGCCAAACTGTCACCGCTTGACAAGTTCTGAAAACTTTAAGAACATATTAAACAAAAAAAACTCTAGATAATACTGTAATTTATGATCAGCTTGAGCCTGAGAATTTTTAATTGTGAAACCCGTTCGAATTGATTTCCCAGCTCGACGATGAACTCTGAACTCTGAAATGAACTGAAATTCTGGAATTAGTTTTTGTTTGTTTTTCCACAATTTTATTTCCTCTTAATCCACTTAGGCAAATGGCATAATAAATATTGAACTCTCTCGCTCTCTCTGTGTGTGTGTGTGTGTGTGTGTGTGTGTGTGTGTATTAGCCATGTTAATTATTTATGAGATCCGCCACTAAAAACATTTGTTTAACCAACTAAATTTAATGAGCTTGCGCGCCTTTGTTTGCCATTATTATTATTATTATTTTTATTATTGTTGTTGTTGTTTTATTTATTATACGGCATTGTAAATTATTTATTATAGCCAGGATTTTTGGCTAGTTTTGGGGTATGGCCTAATGAGTTTAATTGTTGTGGATAGTTAATTGAATGCATTAATAATAGAGTGGGGTATGGGATGTGGGGAGGGGGCCATATGTAGATTGTTGCCTGGCCTGGCCTGTGCTGACATTTAAGCCACATTTCCAGTCAAATTAAAAGCAAATAAAACTGCCTAGACATGGCTGGCGGACGTAAATGGTTGCTCGGTGATTTTAGATAGCAATAAAATGCCTTAGCCGGGTCTTAGCCGGGTCTCGGCTCACCTCAACGTGAACTGCACATGCTCCATTACCAATTCAGAAATCTTGGCTCGAACAACAGCAACAATCTGGTAACATGCTGCAACAACCACGTCGACAACATTAGAAAAGTCACGAACTGCAACAGCAGCAGCAGCAGCAGCAGACGGCAGCAACAGCAGCAGCAACAACAGCAACAACAGCAACTACAACAGCAGCCAAATTGTAAACATAAACAAAACATTTATGACTATTTACAGTTGAGCGAGGTACACTCACACACTCACACACACACACACACCGATACACACACAGATACACAGGCTAAGCACAGGCTACAACTACGTGAGCTGTTGCTGCCGCAGTTCAATGAGTTGCTGGTGTGAAAGGGTCAATTGTGTAAATAATAACGAAAAACTGTGAACAGCAAACACCCCAACAACAACAACAACAACAACAACAGCAACAACAACAACAACAACATGGGAAACGGCAGCCCAAAATCGTAACTTGTCTATCAGTTTTTCCCCCGACTAGAGGAGGCCATAAAAATATCTCACGCATATATAGGAAAAGCATTTGCGATAAGCAATGCAACTAAATAAACAATCCCCCGATACAGTCACAGATACGGCCTACACACACACACACACACAGAGATACGGCTATAGATACAGATACAGATACGTACTGCAGTCGAAGCCGGTTCAATTGCAGACAGTCTGTCGCAGCAGTTTTTGTCCCTCTCTCTCTCTCTCTCTCTCTTTAGTTTCAATTTCTGTTTCTGTTTCTGTTTCTTTTTATTGTTTATGATGCAATTAAATGCGCTGTTTAATGCATTTGTAAATAATAATAATCATAATAATGCCGTTAATGATAACGTTGTTGTCCATAACGATAATGATGATGATAATAATCCATAAAAAATGCCAACGGCATGATGAAGTTCAAGTTTGGTGTGACAGCACGAGTACGCTATCTTTGTGGAGTATTATTGGGTATTATGAGTTTGTATCAATTGAAGCAGGGAGCAGAAAAAATATTCTTGTTTGTATGAACACAAATATCTCAGATATTATAAGAGCTAGGAATACTAAATTTGCTGGTCAGATATTTTAATACCTTATGCACATTAATATTATATTAGATTAGCAGATATGCAAGAAATTATTATAGTAAATTAAGAATTTAAAATTGTTGTATCGGGTATATGACAGTTGAGTTACTTAGCCCGTAGCTTACCCACTTTATTTATCTTTTCAGCGGGTATTTGTGCATTATTTGCCTACTATATTTGGGAAATAAAAGTGCCATAAAAACTGTCATTGCTTCCATCCCCTCTCTCTCTCTCTCTCTCTCTCTAAATGCATTATGATTTATCGAACTCACGTCTGTCTACAAACTGTTTATGCATATTGTATTGGGAACGAGATCGAGAGAACATCCCAACAAGCAGCAGCTGGTTAATTTTGGGCAATTTCATTTTATGGTCTTTTTTATATTTTTTTTAATTGGGGTGGCTTTTAGTTTTTCGTATTGATATGTTATGGGATCAAGTGGGGTGCATTTTGTGTGGGCTCTAAGGGGTAATAAAAGCATATAAAAAGAACATTTATAGAGAGTGCTTAAAGAGTTGTAAATTTGTCTGTCTTTTTAGTTTTATAGTTGCCCCCATATCAAATTTGTTTAAAGAGCTTATCCCGTTTTTACTTGCACACATTATTATCATAACATATTGTATACAATTGATTCGTCTCGTCTCATCTAATCCTCAGGCTGCATGTTTATTCCTTTTTTTCTTGCATATTTTATGCTAATTGTATAAGTCCAAAATGCAAATAGAAAGAGAGAGAGAGAGAGATCAGTCAATTGATTAGCAAACCCTTTCGAGCACTTTTCAACACTGTCAAGTGGTTCAACCTCCGTTTCTGGCTTAATGTCACATAATACTCAATCAAATTAATGTTGAAGTTGATGCACGTAATTAAATCTAAAACTAACAATTGACTTGGCCAACACACACGCACACACACACGCACACAGGCACGCACGTACTCAAGTGCTCATAATGGCAACAATTTTCATATTAATTTTCATAATTTTCCAGTGTTGACAACAGGGTAAACATAAATACACGTAGGCAAACACAACCACAGGCAGGGGGGAACGTTGACAGCGTCGCAGCGTGCGCAGAAAGAGAGAAGAAGAGAGAGGGAAGCAAAAACGAAAGAAAACAAAAGGCGTGCAGTGAAAAGGATACTTTATGCTCGGCCCAGGACAATGGGGGGTAGCAGGCGGGCAGACAGAGACGGGTAGACAGTGTTGTAGAGTGTGGAACGAGGTGGACTGTGTGTGGACTTTGTGTGTGTGTACTGCGTGGACACTTGTTGGTCAGCGATGACAACCTGCTGAGTGTGTGTGTGTGTCTGTGTGTGTGCGGCAATTTGCCTAATAACCCAGTCTAGTGGGCGTGGTCGCTGTGGCTTATGCACTACGCAGAGAAAGAGAGAGAGAGAGAGAGAGCAAGAGAGTGAGAGGGCGTGTGTTTACCGCCTTGCGGTTAGTTTGAACTGTTGACTTTGCGGTGCGCACTTTAAATTGATTAAGTTGAACTTGTCTAGTTGTCGCCACAGAACCAACCCCCTTCCCCCCTTCCCCCCCCCTTAATGCCAAAAGCGTTGGCAGCTGCTGCAGCTGCTTTGCGATTAAGTCAGCGTGCGAGGGAGAGAGAGAGAGAGGGAGAGAGAGAGGCGTAGATAGAGACAGAGAGTCGAGTGCGCACTCAAATGACGTGTAAAATGCCAGGGAACGCGACTCGTGAGACATTTATTTAGAGGGAGAGGGAGAGGAGAAGACAGAAGGAGAAGCTGGGAGAAAAAGGTAGAGAGCGAAAGAGGTGGCTGAGAAAGAGGGGGAGAGGCAGGACTAGAGCTTGAGTAAGTGGAAAAACTTGCAGCAAATTGCGACGTTTAAAAGGCCGCAGAGACACTGAATGAGCAAGCAACAAGAGCAGCAGCAACAGCAGCAGCAGCAGCAGCAGCAGCAGCAACAGCAACAGCAGCAACAGCAGCAGCAGCAACATCTACAACAACTACAACAAGCAACTGTCAACTTTCCTTTGCACAAAGTCAAGCGTTGAAATTAAACTTGAGCGCAAAATGCTTCAGCCAAAACTTACAAGTCACACAACAAAGGTGGAAGAAGAGCAGGGGGGGGGGAGTCGCAGAGAGGAGGGGTTGCACTACAGGGTGCCTGCCTGCCTGAGCTTACCCCATTTGCCAGCAGGCCCAAAAATTAATTTCAATATGAGAAGTGTAGAGCGAAATTCCTCTAGAAAATTCAGCGAATTTTCCGCACTCAGCCCTGAAAAATACTTGAACAACTTATAAGTATGTCTCTATATATGTGTATATGTGTGTGTGTGTGTGTGTGTGCGTGTCAATCCATTGAAGTTTTGGCATCTTGCTCGTGTGGTTGCGTTTTATTTACACTTTGCAATGCCGCATTTTGACAGAAGTTTGAGTAGCGCATCCTCTGTCCAGGCAGGCAGGCAGGCAGTCACAGGGTGTGTATTCCACTTGATATTGGTCAAAATTTTGTGCAGCGTCATTGCCTGCCTGCCACACGGTGCAGAGGAGGCAGAGGCGGAGACACAAAACCGACTCGAAACCGACCGCAAGCACAGAAGTTGCAAACTGTAGTCCAATCATGCTAAAAATGCCACACAAAGCAGGCTGAAATTAAACTCCGAGAAGGAGAGGGAAGCGGGGGGGAGCGAGAGAGAGGTAGATAGACCGCAGATCAGGGGCGTGCACAGTGGGCACAAAATCATATCAAAGTGTCAATGTGCGTGCCAAAGGAGCAAAGAGGAAACTATCAGTTGGCAGTTTGAGTTGTGGTCTATCTTGCCTCTCTCTCTATCTCTCCTCTCTCTCTCTCTCTCTCTCTCTCTTTCCTGGCATTCCCGTGTTGCACTTTGCATTTAGCCCAACCAAAAAGGGTTGCATTAAAATGCCATCTGTGTGACAGCATGACAAAGTGTACAGGGTGCATAGAGAGAGAGAGAGAGAGAGAGAGAGAGAGGGGATTAGGGTGCACAGGGTGTGCAGGCTGTGCTGACAAGCAAAATTGCTGTTTATCTATGCCAGGGAAAAGCTGAAAATCGACTAGGAATTTGCAGAACATTTTCCTCAAGCTGAACAAGTAAGAAAAACTAAACTACAGTCATGTTTTAAGATGGTTTTTCAATACGTTTCTTTATAATACAATCCTTATTAAATTTGCACATCATTTTTAAGAAATTTATACTGTTTATATTAGACAAAAATCAAGTTGTTAGCCTTAAAATTATGCTTGAAATGGGGGAATTTATAAATGAGCGTGGCATAGTTTGCAATTTAATCTAAAAGGGGGAAAATATAAAATTTTAAGAGTGTTTTATACTAATTTAAATAGCTTTAACTCTGCTAGGCTAGAAGTTTAAGGTGTTTATATAGATGAGGAGACAGAGAGACAGACATACAAAGAGACAGACAGACAGGCAGACAGGCAAGCAAGCAGTTTATCAATATTCAATATTTTCCTATCCTACTCCTGCCTATTTATACCTATTCTATACCTATATACCTCTTCTACTATAGCTAATTGTTTTCTAATCTCATAAAATATTGCAATTAATTTAGCCTCATATCTTTTTATCTCGGTTCCACTGAGTTAGATTGTAGCTGATGAGTCTCGAGTAGTAAAAAGGCGCAAGATTGCATCGCCTGCCTGCGCCTCTGTGATTGCAATTTGTGCACTTTACGCTGCCAGTTTGAAAATTGTGTGTGTACACTCGCACACAGATACACACACACACACACACAAACACATACTCGCACACTCTCTCACACACTCGCACACACTCTTGTATCTGCTGCCGTAGCTCGTCGTCATTGAGGTTGAGTTTGTTGTCGTAGTCTCGCAGTCTCTGCTGTAGCTCTGTGTGTGTGTGTGTGTATCTGTGTGTTTGTATCTGCAACTGTGTGTGTGTGTATTTGTAGCTGTTCGTATGTGTGTGTGTGCCTGAGCACATAGTTGCTTCTCACTTGAAAAAGTTGCTCATTTTTACACACTTTATTTTTGGTGCAACGACTGCCAGAGTTGCCCCTTGTTGTTCCCCCTCCTGCCTCCTGCCTCAGCCCCTGCTCCTCCTGCTGCTCCCACTCCTGCTGCTGTTGCTCTTACAACTTGGAACATTGTTTCAGCACTTAAGCGACATCATGCGCACAACTAGCGAATGAACAAACGAACCAAACAACCAAATGGAAGATTGAGGCAGCTGGAGCTGGAGCTGGAGCTGGAAGATGGGAGCAACTCGCTGTGCCCCCCACAGTGCCAATGTTTAAACATACACAGAGAGAGAGAGGGAGAGAGAGAGGGAAAGAGAGAGAGAGGGGGAGAGAGACACCTACACAGGGGCAAAGCAAACCGTAAGCGAAGCAAAACCAATTCGAAGAACCAAAGCAAAACCCATGGAGCAGCTCACACACACACACACACACACACACACACTGCACTGCACTACACTACACTGCATAGCACACACTGTGCAACCCCCTCCCTGCCCCCCTCTAGATACTCCCATGCCTTTTGTTTGAAGTTTGTCTTCGAATGGAAAACTTTTGTGAAAATTAATTACGAATTCGTGAGGTCAATCGTTTTTCGGTGATAATCGAGTGGGTGCCAAGCAGAGGGCAGACGGGAGGGGAGGAGGAGGAGGAGGTACTGGCAATCAGGTTGTTTAAATGCGCTTACAGTAGAGGGAGGGAGAGAGGGGAGGCAAGCGGCGCATTGAATGCTTTCCATGTCTGTGCAACATGCTGTGTGCGGTCGCAGCATGCTGCATCCTCCAGGGGCGAACCTGCCTCTGCCTCTGTCTCTCTGCCTGCCCCCTGCCTGCCTCCTGCCTGCCCCCTCTGCCTGCCCCTGCCTGCCCCTGCCTGCTGCTCTCTCTGCTTTTTGTTTATAATTTGGTAATTTGCAGTTTTGTCGTTGCCAGCATCGTCGTCGTCGTCGTCGTGCCAAAAGATTTTATAATTTTACTTACATTTTCCAGTAGCTGCTGCTGCTGCAGTTTTCTTTTGCTGCTGCATTTTGCATAATTTTCCATTTAGCTCTTGCATGCCCCCGCCCCTGCCCCTGCCCCTCTGCCAAGTCGTGAGGCGTAATTAAAGAGTTTATTTCATGATTTGCAGCGCGTCTCGTGGGCTCTGCGGCTGCTGCTGCTGCTGCTGCCTCAACTTGATTTTCCAGCTGAGCAGCAGCGAGAGAGAGAGGGGGGAGGGGGAGGGTGAGAGGGGTAGTCCTCGCCGGGTCAGAGGCAGCTCAGCAGGCGCCTCAAGCAACTCGAGTCTTTGCTCTTTGACTACGCGTCGTCGCATTTGGCGAGTTGTCAGCAGCACGACGGTCCCCAAAGATGCCTAAGGCTGAGCCGGCTGCTCCCTGCTCCTCCCTCCCCCCTCTCTCTCACACGCGCTGCTATCAGCTGCCTCTGTTTGCCTTTGCCTTATTGAAAAGACACGCTGCTGCTGCTCCTTCAGACTAATTTCAAACTAAATAACTGCGTTGACTTGGCCACTTTCGCCTGGCTTAACCTTTGTTCAACCTTTTTGAACTGCCCCCCAGCCCCAAACACCCTTCATATTTTGCATGTCTTCCCCCTCCCCCTCCCCAGCCAGTCCTACTCAACCCTTGGCTAATAACACATAAGCCAAGAGCAAAACGTTTGTTTAGGCGCAGAAACAAAAAAAAATTGGGAAATAGGAAAATGGAAAACTGGCCATGGCAAACTAGGAAAATATTTCAATACAACGCTGATCCCTTTAAAGGCAGCATGTTCTCTGCTTTTCCCTATATATTTAATATATTCCACGCACAGATGGCGTTAGAAATTCAACATGCATGCGAGGATTTTGGGTTCCCATCCCCCCCCTTAATGCTTGTGGCACTACGTCCATGCTTTAATTAAATGAAATCTCATGGTTTCTGTGACGTCCTTTTGGGTTTTGTGCGTTGACTCCTTGTTACACGTTTTACAACTATGCAGGAGGTGTGTGTGTGGGGGAAGGTCTAACATTCAAAAATTGAAAAACCAAAATTTAAGCTGGACAGCTTTTTGAATTTATGACCAAATGGCACAAACACACAGACACACACACACAGACTGAGGCATAAATAGTCTGGGTTACGCATGGGAATTGCCACAAAGAGCATGGGCTGCCATAGGGTGCGTAACTGAATGGGAATTATGTGGGCAACGCACACAAACTCACACACAACTCACACACACACACGTGTTCTACACACGCACACATTATGTCATGAGAATAAACCATATATTATTATACAAGAACATCTCAGGGAAAAACGTTGATGAATTGCTCAGTTTTGCATGACCGAACTAATTCGTAGTGCTGCCTGTGCTCCCAGTACCAATCCCAGTCCCAGTCCCAGTCCCCGTTCCCCTCCCTCTCCCAGTGCCATAAATGAGTGCATTCAATGAATAATGAACCCGGAAAACAAAAGATGCCCAAAATATCTAACACTGGATTATTGTTCTTCTCGATTAGCTAACATACATATTTGTTGCTCTATAAGATATACTTAGAAGACTTCTATAGTTGCTAGAGAGTTATTTATTTATATATATTGGAGCTCTTAGAAAGAAAATAGAGCGTATTGTATTATATTTTGTTTATTTTAAAAGATTTGTTAATTTTTAATTTAAGTTGAATTCTCTAACTGCAAAATACTTTTATAAATTTAGAAAATTAATTAAAGAATTTAATAAATAATATTATTATTATTATTATAGTATAAATCTACAAAAAATAAGTGAAAATCACACAGTTCTTGAGAAGGTGTGTTTACCCAAATAGTTTGAACAATTTTCATTATGTTGCGGTCCCTTTTCAATTTCCATTTGTGTATTTTTTATATTTTCCTATTTTTGGTATTTTTTGGCTAGGTAGGCGCAGGTATTTTGCATGTGCAAAAAAGGGGAAAACGAGAATCCTCTGGAAACGAGTTGGCAGGACGCAGCATTCCAATTCTTCTTTGTAGCACGCATAATGCGGACACGTTTCGGGGTTGTTTCTAATCCCAAGGCGTAACACACGCACAACACACACACACACACACATATATACGCGCACACACACGCACAACTATCGATTGTGGCCAGGTAGCTCGTGGTAGTCCGAGAATGTCCCCAGTTGTATTGGAACTATGTGTGAAATGAGGCAGCAAAAATTGCTTGTGCTACCTGTGGGCAGCAGCTGAACAGAGAGAGACAGAGACAGAGAGAGAGCAAGAGAGAGAGGGAGAGAGAGAGAGAGAGAGAGGGAGAGATTATTCATGTATGCAACGAGGCTGCATTTCACTTTGCATTATGTAAAACATTCTCAGAGGCGACAAACATTTGCATGATTAACCATAATTGAAAATGGCGAAACTGTTGGAGGGAGAACATGAGTGAATGACTGAGTGAATGAATGAATGAACGCAGAAGACACTTGCTGCGCGCTGTCAGAGTCAATCAGTGCGTGATTCGCATTCAATTTTCATTCGTGTCTCCCCCAACTGTTTTGGGAAATGTATGAGTCTTTTTTGGCTTGTTGAGTGTAATTCATGGTACTCATTCATTCATAATTGCACAGGGCAGGAAGCTGCCCCTCTACCGCCCCCCGCCCTTGCTCTAGCCCCTCCTTGTCTAATCCCTCTCAGCTTGCTCCCATTAATGTTGCAGTTGGCTTAAAAAAAAGAAGAAAACTCGAGCCGGCTTAATCAGTCAGCTATGGCTTTTCCTAGCTGTCTCTCTCCCACACTCTCTTCCCCTCTCTCTGCTCCCTTCCTTCCTTTGTTGTTGCCTAATGTGCGGCTTCCTGTTTTTACGGTTTCTGCCTTAATTAGTTGATCGCACGTGATATGCCTCGTCTCGAGACTCCGACTCGCAGAGGGTCGCCCCTTTTCGACCTGTTTGCCTTTTTGGTCTCTGGCTCAAAGTACTTAAGCCTTTAATTTGCCGTAGATTGTTGCCATTGTTGTTGTTGTTGTTGTTGTTGTTGTAGAGATCTCTACCTGGTGCTGGCCTGTTATATTAGCACTTGGTCTGGCTTTAAATTGCTTGTAAAGATTATCTATGGCCAACTCACACTCAATTTGCGCGTCTATTTTAGCATATATAATATAATCTGTGCAAAATCTTAAGTAGCTTACAATGAGCAGACACAGCCGGTGCCTCTGCCTGCCTGCAGCAGTGGCCGTCTCTTGGCCAGGCCAACAACAACAGCAGCAACAACAACAACAACTACAACTATCCTTGTAAGCCAAAAGATACATAAATTGCAGCAGGCGGCCGCGTGCAGAGGCAGCTACAACATGTACACAGATACAGGCACAGATTCACAGTTGTACTGCAGGGCAATACATCGATACACACACACAGACACAGACACGCACACACACACGCAGAGTGGACAAAATGGCCGCCAGGCTGAGCCCACAAAAGCTGCACAGCTGTTGGCGACAAATCGCACAAGAGTTCGAGTGAAATGACAATACACACGCACACACACACACACACACACACAGAGACAGTTGCTACTTCCGCCACATGTAGTTGTCACTCGCCCCCCCCTCCCTCTCCCCCTCCCCTCTCTCTCTCTCTCCCTCTCTGTGGGAGCCTATGCTACTTGTTTGTTTGTAATTTGATGCGCGCTTTTAGTTAATTGTGGCAGCAGGACATGCACAATAACTAAGCCCATATGCTGCACACACACAGATACACACACACACACACACACGCTTATGTGACATTTGTCGCAGTTGTTGCTCCTCCCAAAGGGGCAACTCCACTCATATTTCTCGGTTTCGGATAACTCTGTTTAAGTGGCCAGACAAATATCTAGGCTGAACTTTACATACACCCAGGGAGTGTGGGAGGGGGGGGTGTGTGTGTGGGGGGAGGGGTGTGTGTGTGTATGTATGCTCTGGGTTTTTGTCCCTAGAAGTCATGCAAGTATTTTAGTTAATTAATTTTGTGGTCTATTATATTGAAACACAATATACTGTCTCTCTCTCGCCCTCTCTCTCTCTCTCTCTATCGCATATATCGATATTGCACTTTGATTGACAAGTGCCAGTGTCAGAGCATTATGCAATTTTCACTTGCTGACCCCCCCCCCCCCCTCGTACTCCGCCCCTGCTTGTAAATTTACTTGGTTTCCGATTTCATATCCCTGAGGTGGGACTTGAAGGAGACTTGAACAAACAGACTCAATGGAATTTCTTGCAATTTTCAATATTTGCTCATGCCTATATTAATTTCATTGTTTGTTGGCCATGGCTAACAGAGCGAAAGAGAGCGATAGAGAGAGAGAGAGAGAGAGAGAGAGGGAAGGAGCTGGGACTTTCCTATGTGACTGTAGGCATCTTTTATTCAACTACGTGTTGTTTGTGCTGTCAAGTGAATTTGTATATCAACTATTTTAATTAGCGCATATATAGAATATATATTTATATATATATATGTACATATATGTAGTAAATATAATTGAGTAGAAACGCAGACAAAGCTTTCATTGTACTTGATAACATTTGAAAGGCTTATCAATTACACAACTCTGCATTCTGTCTTTAAACATATGTATTTTAAGGTGCTATAATTTCAAATTTATATAACATATCTAATAAGCAGTTTAACAATCTTTCTTACTATTCTACTGCCTACATAGACAATTATTTAGCTAACTATCTGTCTAGATATCTAATCAACTTCTAACTAAAGTGTCTGTCTGTTTATTTCTCCTGCAATCAGTTTTATTTATTATTTATTTAAATTTACATATACTTATTTTATTTTTTGTATTTATTTATTTTATTTTATTTTATTTTCTACTTATTTTATTTTATTTATTTTATTTCACATACCTAAGTTCTCTATATATATTTATATTTCTTTATCCCACTTCACTAAAGTATCTTGCAGATTGAAAAGAACTTAATGCTGCTCTTAAATCTCATAATTATTTTCATCAAATTTTGCACTCAGCCCTCTGACACAGTTGTTATAATAATAAGAGTTATAAAATAATAGCAGAATGTAATAATGTAAATTTTGGTAAAACTTTACTTTGAAGTGCCTGGAAATCAGGGCGAAAATCGCAGCTGAAGAGTCGAATCTCTCTCCCTGCCTCTCTCCCTTCCTCTCTCTCATTATTAATTAATGCACTTGAAAAAGTTACAAAATTCAAGAATTTGTGGGCTTAAAATGTTATAATTACGCTGAGCATATGCGCGTATTTCGATAACTTTTTGCCAGAGCAACCCTTCGCCCATTTCCCATCTCTGATTCAATTCAATTGGGGTTAAAACTTAGTGAAGCGCAAATTATTCAAGTAGAAAAGTCGCTCGGGTTGCGCAAAAAAAAAGGAAAACTAATTGAGCACCAATACAGCTACGCATACACGCACACACACACACACACAGGCACATACACATACGCAGTGATTGTGAGGCGTAGCATGTCAATCGACAGAGTTGCCAAATGCGATGCAAATTTATGAAATTTCTAGATGTGTTCAGCAAGTTATTGTTGCAGCAGCAACAGTTGCTGCTGTGTTGTTGTTGTTGTTAATGCACGTTTAACTGCCTCCACATGCAACCCACTTGACCACTTGCAACATGCTGCTGCTGCTGCTGCTGCTGCTGCTCCAGCCTCGTCCCATTAGTCATCTTTGGCTAAACGCGCTGTTTGAGTTTTGTATTACAGACTTGTTGCCCAGTTTTTATTGGCTTGCCGCCTCCTCCTCCTCTTGGGGAGGAGGGAGGGGGAGACAGTGGGATGCATTGGGTTACTCTGCTGTGGTACAGTGGGCTCCCCTCACTGATTAGTGTTTTGCATGCGAAATGCATAAATCACCCCAGCCAAGCCGGACAGCTTCAGCTGCATTGAGTGTCTTCCCCTCTCTCTCTCTCTTTCTCTCCCTCTAGCCATCTCTTTCTCAGCCTGTCTGTTGACATTTTTATTGCCCGAGAAAATAGAATTTTTTCGCATTTTTATTATTATACGTTGTTGTTGTTGATCTTTTCTCATACTTCTTTCTGTCTTGGGGCTGCATAAATTTTATGCCTTTATCGCAGCTAAATGACCGCAAATATTGCTCGCTTGATTCGTTCAGTTAAATAAAATATATAGCCAATGCAGGGCAGGCGATGAAGACAGAGCGAGAGAGAGAGAGATAGCTATAAAAAGTTAGAGACAAGCTGCCTGACTCTGTGATACTCTTTAAAAGCGCTGAAACTTTTTACGCGAATTAAATTTAAGTTTTATTTTTAATATGTTTGTGTTGCTATAAAACATACGAGTTTGCTATAAATTTAGCGTGAGTTAAACGAGGCAGTGTTGCTTTACTTCACTTACAACGACTAGCAGATACCCTGCACTAAGCGGCATAGAACTTGCACAGTTTTTTAATCTACTCGACTTAAAGCTGAGTCAGCTTGACTAGGGTGTAGAGGGGGGAGGGGGTTGTACAGTAGGGAACCCTGCAACATAATCAGGAAAAGTCTTTTACTAATTGGAGCCCTGAGCGCGCTTGGCAAAAAACAGTTAGGAAAATGCGCAAAAATTATGAGCACGAAAGGAAAATAATAATTTTATTTAACAGCGCGCAAGGCAAGAGTCCGGCTAACACTGCAGCTCCCAGAGCTCCCCCACATCTTGGTTGCTTTCTTAATAGCCGTCAAGATTCTTAGAAAAAAAATACAGAAAACGAAGAAGAAGAAGAAAGAGAAGGAGAAGGAGAGGCAGGAGAATAGTAGCAAAGCGAGAGGCGAGAAGGAAAACCCTTTTTCACGAGCTCTGCTTATGGCTTCAAAAGCGCGCAAGCGTTGAGCTGTGAAAAGGCACAACAACAGCAGCAGCAGCAGCAGCAACAGCCACGGCAGCAACAGCCACGGCAGCAACAATAGCGACGACAAGAAGCTGCGCAGCTCAAGTGAAGTGGCGTGTGGCGTTTGGCGTTGGCGTTGGCGTTGGTGTTGGTGTTGGGGGCACAAAATGCGTTCTACTTAATGTTGCATGCATTTATAGCAAATATTTCCCATGCCCCATGCGCCGCTGCCAGCCTGCCTGCCTGCCTCCCGCGCTATTGCTAATGATGCCACAGCTGCCACGGCTTCTTCGCTGCTGCCGCACTTGTCATTAGGCTGCTGCTGCTGCTGTGGCTGCTGCTGCTGTGGATGTTGCTGCTGCTGCTGTGGATGTTGCTGCTGTGGCTGCTGCTGCTGCTGCTGCTGTGGCTGCTGCTGCTGCAGCCACCACGTTTACAGTTCTTGCCCGCTGGCTCAGCTGGCCACGAGCTGCTTGAGCTGCTTTTCGATTTAACTGCTGATAGCTTTCGATGTTCGAAGAGAGTAACGTAATGTTATGTACGTACGCTGCTGCGCTGGCGCACACTTATCTATCATTATCATCAGTAACGTGTGTGTGCGAGTGTGTGTGTGTGTGTGTGCGATGGCAACTTTTCTATTACACTGCAAACTACTGCACTTATCGTCATCGTCATCTGCAGCCGTAGCCAGAGCCGAAGCAAGTCAGTAGTACGTCCACTCTAATCACTATATGCATCAGGCTTGATGGCATTAGTTGGGCTGCTGCCGGTGCCCCTTCTGGCCCTGCCCCTGCCCCTGCCTCTGTCTCTGTCTCTGCCCCTGCCCCTGCCTCTGCCTCTGCCCCTGCCCCTGCGCCTGCCACTTGAGCTGCTGCTCAGCTATCTCAGCTGATGATGACGACGACGAGGAAGGAGACTTGTCTTGGCAGCTGTTGAATCTGCGCTCTCCCTCTCTATCTATCTCTCTCCCACACGCGCTGCTTCCTCTTCCCTCTCTCTCTCTCCCTCCCTTTCTCTCTCTCTGCCCTGTCGTAGCCGTTCTTAATTTTTGTTTAATGCCAGTTTTGCTCTTTGCCTGCGGCCTCTTTTTGTACAATTTTCTTGTTGTTTTACCGCTTTTTTCTTCCTTTTTCTCATCTCTTTTTTCTCCTTTTTCTCTCTTTTTTTTTGTTATGAATTTGCTGGAAAATTGCAATTTTATGTGCAGTTCGTTTGGCTGCCGCTGCCGCTGCGCCAGCGTTATTAAAATAATTTAATTACTTATTAAATCATATTTTTACTCATCTCTCTCTCTCTCTCTCTTTCTCTCTCTTTTTAGGTAAGTCTCCCTCTAGATGCATTGCAAATTGTTGATCTATCTGGGCCGCATCTAATTAGCAGACCCAACTTGCTGTCAAATTAAATGAAATTTACAATATACCGTTAAATTGGCAGGTACGTGGATAGAAAATTGCTATAAATTTGTAGAAAACTAGAAAGAGAGAGAGAGATGGAGGCAGAGTTTCCAGCTCTCTCACTCTTTGATTGCGCCCTGCAGCAAGATGAATTTGACACAATTTCATAGGAAAAGAATCATGTCTATAAAGCTATGTATTCTGGTTCCGTTAAATGACTTGTGCCTGTGCAGAAAATCAACTTGTTTTTGATAATCCTCCCCACTCCCACTCCCACTGCAACTGGTTTTTTATGCAGTCTATGATCTTGAAAAAAAAAAAACAGATAAAAAAGTGCTGAATAAACTTTGTTTTGTGTCAGCTTCAGGGCGCAGGTGGTGCCAAATATGCTGCTGAAAACAAGAGATGGCAACTCTTTTTTTATTTTTTTATAATCGCGCACAGTTTGGTCGCACTGCAGATACGCTAATAGGAAAAAATAATATGCATTAAATAGTTAAAAATATTTAAAAAATGTGCAGCTTAAAGAATCCTAAAGTATTTAAAATCGAATTTTATTTTAAAATTAATTGCATATTGAATACTTGAGTAAATTTTGTCAATATCTTAAGGATAATGAAATCCACACTTTAGACGACTTCCAAAGATAAGATATGTGCACTCACATAAGAGTTGCCATTAAAAATCATGATATACAACCCTATATACGATTGCATAAGACTTTATAGCTCACTCTCCACTTTTATAGTCAAGATTTAATTTCAGTTTTAGAATTTTTTTCACTATTACCACGGGGGTTATTACCAATCTCCTCCAGTGCAGGCACAACTGTATGATTAGTGGAGATAAAAGTTGAGAGCGCACACACAAAGGAGATCAGAGAAGGCTGGAGAACTGTGAGAAACGTGAATTAGAAACTGAGAAGAAGCAGAGACTGAGCCAGGCACGAGACTAGCTACGATACGGTCTGGAGTTCATTTTCTCGATCTGCTGGTGGCCTGGCAACATGGGGCAGGCGGGGGCAAACTGGGGCAACTGGTTGGGCATTGTGTTTTGTGGCCGCCTTTGGGTTGTGCCGCCTGCCATGTAGCACCAGCGATTTATTAAAAAGAGAGAGAGAGAGAAAAAGATTTCAACAAGTTGTACAATGTACAATACAATGTCCAGCTGACCTGATTCTCCTCTGCTGTGTTTGGCAAAAGTTTTGATGTTTATGCCGGGATTTTTGTAGTTGCAACATGCATAAATATGTTAACGCATTTATGCAGATTTTACAACAGAGAGAGAGGGAGAGAGAGAGAGAGAGAGAGAGATGATATGAGAGGGAATAACCCAATCAAGTGAGAGAGACCGCGGCGAGTCCTAAACAAACAATTGCAGCCTGAGAGTGTCAACAATTTTGGCTCTTTGTCTCACTGTCCATCTCCCTCTCCCCCCCTCTCTCTCTCTTTCTATACACACATATTCGTGCTAAGTATTTGTGCAAATATTTTTGATAAACTGATTTCGAGACACGTACGATGGGGTGTGCTGCTAATTTTCTATGACAAACTAAATTGCAACAACAATTTGGACGAATGCCCGAAAACAATATGTAAATAAACAAGGGGAAAGGGAGAGAGGAAGAGGAAGAGGAAGAGGAAGTGGGAGAACTGCAAATGTTGACAACAAACATGAATTTTCATGCATCGAACAGATTTTGATCAACCACCAAAAAGTGAAATTTGTTTTCATTTGCCGATGCTATTAAGACTCCCCTGCCCGTCTTCGGACTAACCCTAACAACTGATTTGCTTCTCTCTCTCTGTCTCTCTCGATCTCCCTCTTTGTCCTGCACTGTGTCCAGTCCCATCAATACTTGTCTGCATCGCTAATGCACAAATCCTTCGCAGCGCCGACTTCATTTATTTTCTGTTTAACAACATTTAGGGATTTCCCTGCCATTGTATTATATTGCTCGATTCCAGTTTTCAGCACACCCCATCAATATGCTACACAGTTCGAAAAAGAGAGAGAGGGGATGATTAACAATTTATTGTCGGAGGGTTAGGCATGTCTATAAGGGCGCTAAGGGCGTTTGCCATGCATATCAAGAAATCAAGTTATGCTTGGCAGCCTTATGTTAATCATGTTAGATCTGCGCACATATATGGCATATATCAAAACTTAGAAACCCCTATATAATACAACTGCAACTGCAACTGTTTTAAAAAATACTTTCAAGGGTAGCTGTTAGTCGGTTAGCCCCTCTCTCTCTCTCTCTCTCCCTCTTCGCCTCAACTAATCCCATTCAAGTGCGCAAAGTCCTATCGCTAAAGGTCTTTAATGATTTGCCTAAGGATTAGTTTGACACGCCAGCAAAGTCGAAAAACTTTGGAGATTTATTTATTTAACACTATATTATTTTTTTTACTGACTACAGAAGTTGAAAATCTACAATCGAGTCTAATAATGTGTAGTAAAAAGTATTTCTTAAATAACTGTTAAGTTTATTCTGCAATCGCTGTCAAATTTATAGGAAAGTATTATATGATAATAATGAATGTACACAGTAAAAATGAAGTTGCTAGCTTTATAATTACGATATAATTCGGGGCGTGGCAAAAAATCTATAAAACATCTTTATAGCCTTAGCTTTTATAGTCTCTTAGATCTGTTTGATTTAGCACATTTATTCTTGCAATTAATACATTTTAATAATTTTCCGAAAAATCCTTCCCCTATCCCAGACATTATAAAAAGTCAATTTATAGCACGAGTCACAAAGTCAAGAAAAGGGGGGCTGGGGCTGACTCCGACACTCTGACTCCGGCATCAAGTTGCCCAATAAATCCGTAACGAATCCTTTGTCGACACGCGGAACAACAACAAAAAAAAAACGAAGGAAGGAATGAAAAAAAGAGGAAAAAAGGTAATGGCAACACGAAAGGATCTACGCTTGAGTGCATTTCTGATGGACGTATCCGAGCGTAGCATATTGATGGCAACTTTTGCGCATTTTACGGATATTGCACAAGATTCTTTCTCGAGCAAATGAAACGACACAGAGAGAGAGAGCGAGAGAGTGTGAGAAAGAGAAAGTAATATATAAAATAACCGAAAAATGATTAATTACTCAAGCAGGCAGAGGCACAGGACAAGGGCGTGAGAGGTTTCTCTATTTTTGTGACTCGGATTGTTGCGCAGGCAAAACACTTTTAATTGGCTTTTGAGCCATCGACAGAGTTGCCAACGTGTGCGCGCTAATAAAGATTAATTGTTTTTTAAAAGCAAAAATGTTGCCAGGGCTGTTGTAAAAAAAGGGAGGGGCAGGCAGACTGTGTAAACTGTGTGTGGACAACTCTGGCAACCCTAGACAGGGCAGGATATGCGTTTGCCAGTTTATCTATGTCAGCGCAGCACGCACTCAATTGGAAGATTAAATGTGCAGGGTTGCCACCCGCTACAGAGTGGGCAGTGTAAGCAGAGAGAGGGAGAGGGAGCGAGACAGACAGACAAGAGGTAGAGAGAGAGAGAGGGGGAGAGGAGCACAGGCACTTCAGTTGGGGCCGCCACGACGACACTTTAATTTTATGTTTCTCCCATTGCCAGACAATGTGTTATTGTGCCTGGCCATATGGGTGTGTGTGTGTGTGTGTGTGTGTCCTTGGTGCACAACCCACGTCGTCTGCTCTGGCCTGCTCCATTCTGGCCTGGCTACCGACGACGCAGCAATCCGCATTGCGATTCAAATGCGCCGCGCTCTCATCCATTTTTGCGTATGAATTGCAAAACGCCGCACATATTTCACGTTATTGTTTGCCTGCTGAGAAGGGAATGGAAGGGGAAGGAGCAGGGGCAGGTGCTGGGGCTACAGTTATGTAGAAGAAGGTAACACAGGCAGGCACGCTGGCATTGCCAGTACTCCTCCTCCTCCTCCTCCAGTTCGAGTCGTGCCACACATTTGATATATGTTTTGGTGTCGAGCATGAGTTAACTGTGTCACAGGCATCGTAAATTTTCTCTGCAGACTTGCAACCCTGGCCAACCCCTTCTCCCCTCTCCGCCCCTGCTTGAGTGAGTGCATTGAAATTGCTAGAAATAATCGTTAAATGATGAAGTCTTCGCCAAGTCTCTCTCACTCACTCACACTCTGTCTGTCTCGCTCAGATTTCGAATAATGACTTATCTGGGCACACTTTTTGGGTGGCTGCCTTAAATCAAAATTTAAGAGACTGACAGAGAGAGAGAGAAAGAGAGGGAGAATGAGAGAAGAAGAAGCTGCAAGCTGTGTCTTCATTAGCATAGGCAGAGTACCACGTGTTGATTAATGTCTGCATAAGTGCAGTTGAATTTAAAGCAAGCAGAGCAAGAGAGAGAGAGAGAGGGAGAGAGGAAGAGAAAGAGAGAGAGGCAGAGGCAGCGGCAACATATTTAGGGCTAATTAGGGCTGCCTGCAATTGCACTTTGAAGTGGCTGCCAACTACGCGACTGTCAAAATGAGCGGACATTTCAACTGTCTGTGTGTGTGTGTGTGTGTGTGTGAGTATATTGTGTGTGTGTGTGTGTGTGTGTATCTGTGTGTTATACACGTATTTGAGTAGCTCGGCCTGTCATGAAAAATGATACAGAAAACCCGCTGCAGGCTCAGGTCGTGGCACAGTGACAGTGAGCGAGACAGCAATAGCGAGCGAGTGAGCGAGCGAGATGGCATGAGCAAGGCGAGCAGGGACAGCTGCCTGCCTTGTCAGCCTTTTGCCTTTGGGCCCTTTTGTTTTATGCCGCCGCTGGCCTTTGTTATGTCGTTTGTCTGCCAGCTCAGGCTCAGCCAGGAGAGAGGGGGAGGGGGCACACACACACACACACACACGCACAGTGAGACAAGTACAAAGGTATATCGAGTATAATTTCGTTTAATATTGTGCATTTTATTTGTGTAATTGTTGTCTTTGTCTCTGTCTCTGTCTCTGTCTTTGTCCCTTCGGCCTTATGCCTTATGCCTTGTCCCTTGCTCCGAGAGTTCACTTTCCTTTTTTTCGCTTGAATTGAATGCGCTGCGTGGGGAGGATCAGCTTACAGTGCGAGTAGGAGCGGAAGAGGGTAGGGTAGGGAAGGGAGGGAGAGAGCGAGAGGCAGAGTAGTCGAGGTAGCTGGAGCGGTCAAAAGTGCTGTAGTTGGACAATCGTTTGGGTATATCAACACATTAGCTGCTCATCCGCTCTATGCCGATATACCGCTCTCCCTCTCTCCCTCTCTCCCTCTCTCTTTCTCTCTTCCCTGCCCTACCTCTCTCTGGCTGTCATATTGTTGTGCCCTGAGTAGCGCCACATTTTGACATGACATTCTTAACTTATTTTCTTCATTTCTGCCTCTTCCTGTCCTCTCCCTCTCTTTCTCCCTCTATTCCCTACTTCTTCTTCTTTTCAGTATTTTTTCTTCAACATTTTATCTGATCGTGCGTCACATTTGCAGTCAGTTGGAAAATTTTTAGTGTAATTTTCCTTAATGATTTCGGAGTGCTGCTTTTATTTATTTTTATAGCATATGCCGCAACAGCAGCTATAAATTCTAGATGAACGACCATCGTCTAATCAGAATGATGAAATTTTGAATATTGTATACACTTTAGGGTGACCCTAATGCGTGTGTGTGTTCTGAAATTCGAGCTACCTTGAGTCGAGATGTTGTTGGATGGATGCTAATGGTGCTCAGGGCATTGATTGGTTATTTTCAGGTAGAACGACATGTTCAAACATGTCGCAATTGTCTCAAGTCTATAGTATATCGTATTTCCTATTTGGGGTGTGAACACTGTTTTCTTTTGTAGATCAAGAAAAATAAAAGATCTATAGATAAGACAAGACATATAAGTTGAGCTAAAACCCAGGGCGTAGTATGTAGATTATATGATCTGGCACTCTGTACGGGTTAGCCCCCCTGCTGTAGGTTTTTAGCCATGCTGCCAGACCCCTGCGGTGCCAGTGTTGCCACACGGTGCGACTGCGAGTGCGAGTAATTAATCAAGACCCACTTAAAGTTAAATTGTATCGCCTCGCACGATTCACAACGATAACGATTTCGATTGCGTATTTGCTTCTCTCTTTCTGTCTCTCTCTCTCTATCTGTCTCTCTGCTTTTTTATTATTATTTATTTGGCTTTACCGTTGCCATAAATTATACGTATACGCATGCGCCTTCTCCATTGACACAATGCGCACAAACCTCGCGATGAAATCTCAATAAACCAAATGGCTGCGATCCCCACGTGAACCCCTTCCTACTTGTCTGCTGCCTGCTCCCGACTCCCGACTGCCAGTTCCAGTTCCAGCTCCAGTTCCCACTGAGTTAGGGGGGAAATGGAATGTAAATTTTGTCGCTTCTCTGGAATTGATTTATATCGAAGCCAGAGCGCGTCTGAGGCGGCGTCGTCGTCGTCGTCATCCTCCTCGTTGTTCACTTCACTCACTGCTTTATTATTCATTGGAAATACACACTCAGCCAAGAGAGGGAGAGAGAGAGAGAGGAGCAGAGACGTCCCTGATGATGTTGTCGCTCTTGGGCAAATCACAAAAAAAAGCGCAGCCTACTCCTACTTCAGCCTCCTCTACATAAAATTCAAGCAAAAGCTTTGAATTTCAATTAATTGGACCACCCCTTTCCCTCCCGCAAAGATGAGTATTGGGCGGGGGGAAGGGGGACTTCTGCGATTAAATGTGGGCATTTTCATTTTATGGGTTAATTGTCATTGTGTGCGGCAATCAAAGAGAGAAAGAAGTAATGAAAGAAAGAAAGGCAAAATGCCAAATTAAGGGGGTGCTCTATGTGTGTGTGAGTGTATTTTATTTGCCTGTCGAAGCGAGCAACGTGCTGTGATTTATGAGCCGCGGCGAATTGAAAGGAAAACACTGTAGTACAGTGTACACTGCGCAACAAAAAACGTGGCAATAATGGCGCGAGATGAGAGCGATGAAAGCGGAGTCAATATAACCATATGATGTTTAAATGGGCGACAGATTGACAAAACGCTAAACGGGCGGAAAAAAAAGCTAAATTGATCAATGGGAATTGCTGACAAGGCACTTGGGATACCCTGTAAAAAAGAGAGAGGCAAAAAAGCGCAGTATAAATTAAGTGCAGCATATTGAAATAAAATTAAATATATTATTAAAATGTTTATGAGAGCAAAAAAAAAAAAAAAATTAATTAATTAATAAACTTGCAAAAAATATAATAGTATAATATGATATTTTCAAAATAATACAGAAAATTAAATTCAAGAATATTAAAAACTATTAAAAATGCGCATATATTATTATTAAATATTCAAACTCGTATTAATTTTTGTACAGATCTTTGAAAATATATTACAAATTTAAAAAAAAAATATTATAGAATTGTAAAAAAAAGGCAGCAATAAAAATTATAATTATTTTTTCAAGATATAATACAGAATGTGTGAGAAATCCGTATATATATCCAGTTATCTCGGGAGCAGGGTATTTGAAGTCGTGCATGCTCCCCACAGTGCGGGCTGTGCTTAATTGAATGCCAAATTAAAATTTATGGCCAAGTTGTTAGCGGAGGCTTAATTAATGAACGCTCAAACTGAGGCTCGAAACTTTTATCAATATGTATAGTATATTTAAATTCGGAAATATATTTTCGATTTGCAGCACTTAAAAGCGTCGATAGATACAGTTATATATACATACATATAGTATATGCAAATGTATGTGCACAGTAAAGAATTCAATAAATGCCCAGCGGGTTGAATTACAACAATGCCTGCCACAAGTTAATGGACCACAAATATTTTTTAAATCGCCACCATCGCATTGCCGTCGATGATGTTAATGGTTTTGCTGCTGCTGCTGCCCCGATGAAATGCAATGAAATGCAATTATTTTGTATCATACTGGCGTTTGGTATTTTTTTAAATACGAGGGTCGTTTGATAAGTCCGTGACTTTTTGAATAAAATATATTTTTTTCGTCAAAGAAGCGTTTTATTTCTCAACATAATCTCCTTTTAGCTCTATACATTTAGTCCAGCGTTTTTCCAATTTTTTTATTCCTTCCAAATAATAGGTTTTCTCAAGGCCCTCAAAATAGTCGTTTGTTTCTGTGATGACCTCTTCATTTGACCCGAATCTCTTACCGCCGAGCCATTTCTTCATGTTTGGAAACAAAAATAGTCACAGGGGCTAAATCTGGAGAATATGCTGGATGGGGTAGCAGTTCGTAGCCCAATTTATGAAATTTTGCCATGCTGACTACACACGTGTGCACCCGTGCATTGTCCTGATGGAACAGCACTTTTTTTCGCCAAATGCGGTCGTTTCTGCTTCAAATCAATATCGAATCTGTCCAAAAGCTCTGAATAATATTCGCCGGTGATCGTTTTACCCTTTTCAAGGTAATCGATGTGAATGATACCTTGTGCATCCCAAAAAACTGTGGCCATGACCTTGTTGGCCGACAGACCCACCTTGGCCTTCTTTGGTGCACGTTCACCCGGAGAAACCCACTGTCTTGATTGTTCTTTGGTCTCTGGTGTGGTGTGGTGGATCCATGTTTCGTCTACGGTAACGAAACGGCGCAAAAATTCGTTTGGATTGCGGTTGAACATCGCCAAACACTCCTTTGAAATGGTCACACGGTTGCGCTTATGGTCGTGTGTGAGCAATCGCGGCACCCATCGCGCGGAAAGCTTTTTCATGTCCAAATATTCATGTAAAATGTGATGTACCCGTTCAGTTGAGATGCCTACAGCCTCAGCTACCTCACGCACTTTCATTCTCCGATCATCCAATATCATTCCATGGATTTTGTCGACGATTTCTGGCATGACGACCTCTTTTGGGCGACCTGAACGTTCGGCATCACTTGTACTGGTACGACCACAACGGAACTCAGTAAACCATTTCTTAACCATTGAAATTGATGGTGCAGAGTCCCCATAATATTTATCAAGTCTTTCCTTGGTTTCGGTGATGGATTTTTAACGCAAAAAATAATGCTTAATTAGCACACGAAATTCACTTTTTTCCATTTTCGTTAAAATTCACGAGATCGTCTGCTTTCAATGCCTATAAAACGCAAACCAAAAAACGCAGCTTTCTCAAAATTTTACAGTCAGCTGTTAATCGATAACTGCTGACAGGAGCAGTGTTGTATTTAGAGCAGGTGCGCGGCAAATACAAAAAGTCACGGACTTATCAAACGACCCTCGTACCATGCATATGCATGCACAAACACACACAGAGAACGTAGTTGGGTATTTTATTTTTAAAGCCTGCGCGTAATAATAATAATAATAATAATAATAGTCGGACTGCTGCACGTGATAATAACAATAAAATTGTGAAAATTGTGAAAATATTCCAAAGAGCCAGAGAGAGAGAGAGAGAGAGAGAGAGAGAGAGAGGAGAGAGAGAGAGAGCGGGAGGGAGGAGAGTGAGAGCGAGCAAATTGCCCACTGTGCTGCACTACTGCGAGTCTGCATAAAAATTATAGCTGCATTTAAGTAATTGTTGCAAGCGATGACAACGTCGCCGCCATCGCCATCGCCATCGCCATCTCCAGTGGCAGCCGCGCTGTGGCAAGTGCCTGTCAGTTGCATTGACAATGAAGCGTTAAAATACGCAAAAAATCGCATGCAACCAGCTGCTGTGGCAGGCAGCAGGCAGCGGGCAGAGACGCCGAAGGGGGGACACGTTGAAAGGGAATTGATCAACTGCAGCAGAGGCGACAAATTGAAGTAGCAAAGGCCGGCAGGGGAGGGAGGGGAGGCGCAAAGGCGTGGCTGGGGCAGCGTACTGGGCAGCAGCTCATGCGTAGCAGACGACGACGACGACGACGACGGCGACGCGTCATAAAACATGCAGCCCCCCTTGGCAATAAAATTTTATGAAACGCCATAAAAATATTTATGAAATTGGCGCAAAGCAGCAGCGTGTTTATTTGCCTGTTGTGCATTTTAAAATAACGCGAAAATTATGCAGCGAAAATATCGATAGCTGAGTATATCGATAATGCCTGAGACAGATATATACAGACTATACACTCTCTTACACATTTCACACATGCTGAGAAGGTACAAAAAGGAAAGGATACAACAAAAAGTGACTTAACATATTTTGAAATATGTTTATCGGGTAACCAAATTACTCTTCATTTTTTAAAACGATGTTTTATAGATGATTCAATTATTTACAAAAAAAAAACGATGTTTAAATTATATAGAAATATATAATTAATAATACTATATATAATTTTTTAATATTAAAATATCGTTGATGCCTTAAGTATTTGATTGTTTTTTAAGGTTTTTAAAATAGTTAGTTTTGCTTAAGAGTTTGTTTTGTACGATAGAAAATATCGGCACATAAATAGCACCTGAAATCGATAAATTTTGCAGAAAGTTGTGCAACTGCGACTTTCATGTGATTTTAATATTGAAATAACTGTGACACACATCACACAAAGTCACGAAGAATTTTCATTTAATTATTTTGCAGGCATGTGTGTGTGTGAGTAGTTCAAAGGAATTCCAGGCCAGGCGACGCTCTCTCTCTCTCTCTCCCTCTGTGTGTGCCACATTCTCTTTGTGCAACAACGGCAAAGTTTTCCCCCCTCCTCCCTCCCCCCACACAGCCAGCGCCCACTAATGTTCCTACTCAATCGCACTTTTCATTAGCAGTTTCCCCAGGTTTTTCCACGCATTCAATTTTCAATTGGGGCAAAAACCCCCCGGAGACGCGGTGCCTTGCCCACACACACATAAACACACACACACATACATACAGGGCGCTGCTGATAAGCTATCCAGCGATTTGGCTATGCCCATTTTGACTGTGATTGGATTGTAACCGCGCGGCACGCTTCGTTGCATGCCCCCATAAAGGTGTAGCTGGCAGGCAGGAGCAGAGGGGCAGGGTGCGAAGGGGCAGGGGCACTTTGACAGTTGAACGCATTTGCCATGCTTACTTATTTCATTGAACAGACAGGCAGACGGACAGACAGACAGACAGACGGACGGACAGACAGACGGACGGATGTGTAGCCTGGGCGTGGCAACTGTAGCTGTAGCTGGAAATTGCGTGAGTGTTGCACGTGTCGTCAACGGCAGCCGGCACAGCATGTGGCAGGGATACGGATTGCCTCCTCCTCCGCAGCAGCAAAGTGAAATCATTTGGCACTTGCAACAGGCAACCAGAGGCAACCGGCGGCAATCGGTGGCAACGGTTTCCAATACTCTCTCTCACACGCAATTTGAATTGACTAATCCAAAAAGCATTTCTGACATTTGCTCTCGCCTGTTACTAATGACTTGGCACTTTGTGCAGCCAGAGAGAGAGAGAGAGGGAGAGAGGGCGTGGCACTGTGTGCTGTCAGGCATTTGTCATATTTCTGTCAAATAAGCGCTTTTAATATTGATAGCTGCCGCCGACGTCGACGTCGATGTCGATGTCGACGACTGTCAACAGGATGTTGGCTTCAGCGCGCTGCAGCAGCTTCTCCAGCTCCAGCTCCAGCAGCATCTCCAGTTCCAGCGCTGTGTGTGCAATCAGGCGTTTTATGTGAGCGGCTTAATGTGAATTTATTGCATTGACTCAGGGTCAGGGTAAGTGACTGTGCCAGTAATGAGGCGCGCGTAAGAAATTGAGGCAACATCAGCAACAGCAGCAGCAACAGCAGCAGCAACAGCAACAGCAGCAGCAACAACAACCGCCACAACAGCAATCAATAAAAGTGAGAAAAGAAAAGAAAAGAAACATATGTATAAACTTGCCGCAGGCAAATCAGATGACGATGAAGAAAAATCAATGCCCACATTGCCCGCCTGCCTGCCTGCCTCGCTGATGATATTGATGATGATTATAATCATCGTGATGGAGCTGATAATGAACTGAGTGTGTGTTGCTGCTGCTGCCAAATAAAATTATTATGAGGGCATATCGCACATTTTTCATTGTTTAAACAATGACGATAATATCAAGAGTTGAGATGAGTTTCTCCTCCCTCCTCCTGGCCTGACGATGATTTATAAGAAAAAAAACTCTGTGGCCCCGTTTGTTTGCATAACAAATTGTGGAGGAGCCACAGCGAATGTTAAATTATCGAGCATTAAACATTAAGCACAAAACATCACGCTTAAAGCCAAAAAAAAAAAGAACCGAAAAAAAGAAACGCTTAAAGTGAAGCCACCTGCGCCTGGTGGTGGCCACCCGCTGCTCGCTTGGCGCGCTTAAAAATCGAAAAGACAAAAGCGAGAAAACAACTCAAGAGCAGCAAAGTCGTGGGACGTAGTTAACGACTTTGGAGCACCCTGCAAAGACACGAAATTTCTTACAAGTTTTACCTCAATTTACCAGGAAAACTTTTTAAAAACTTGACTAGTTCCTAATTATAATAGAAGAGATTTTGAATTTTGATAAAATTCTGCAAGTGAATTTAATTTAAAAACATGAAATCTTAGAGAAAAGAACTACACTTCTCTTACAATAAAGTTATGTCTGCCTATAGCTAAAGTTAGCTAGAAAAAAGCCAAAATCAGCATATAACAATTCTGTTCATAATTTTCCAAGCCCAAAAATAACCACATTCAACAAGTACAGGGTATTAAAAAGCAGAAAACCAAAAAGATAACGAGCCAGCACAAAAACAAAAAAAAAGCCTACTAAAACAAATGATATAAATTTATAATTTTTCGACTTGTGCAGAGCCCAAGGCATTGCCAATATATATATATATATTAATGTATGTATGAGATGTACGTGAGACTGTGTGTGTCTTAGCTGGAAATGCAAAATGGCAAAAGGTCGTCAGCTTGTGCACAGCATGAAACTTGGGCTCCATCTCTGAGAAGGCGTTCAAAATTGCAACACACACACACATACACACACTCGAGTGTTGTGTGTGCACACCCAAAATTGCTTATTCGCTGTCCATGCAGCTGTATGTTAGATATAATATTGTTTTAATTTTTTCTCATGTTACTCTCGAGCTACAACTAAAGCAACAGCAACAACAGCATCAATCAAACTGGACTGAGACGTGACTGCAATTGGTTCCAATTGGTCATTTGCTGTGCGCGATTAATCCAACGTTGTTTGCCAATTATGCACACTATATATTTATCGGAATATATAACAAATTGTTTGCGCTTTTGTTAATGGAATAGAGTTTAATAAATTTCAAGCTGTTCAATTAAAGCAATTTGTTATTGAAAAGCGTTGTGGTTAAAGCGAAATTTACAATTTGCGCAGTGTTGCCAAACTTCACTCGAAATCAGATGTAGAGGATTTTCAATATATATTTTAATATTTTAAGCAGTTCAATGCAAGTACTTTAAATTTAAATATTATAAAGCTAAAGCATATTTGCAGTTTGTGCACTGTTGCCAAACTTCACTTGAAATCAGATGTTGTGAAGTTTTAATATATTTAATATATATATTTTAACATTTTAAGCAGTTCAATAATAATAAGAAGTAATTCCACTTGAAATGAAATAAAGTAAAGGCATATTTGCAGTTTCTGCACTGTTGCCAAACTTCACTCGAAATCAGTTAATTTTTTAGCTGTGTATGAATTGTTTATGGTATAAATTTAAGGAGTTTGTAAATAAAATTCATGTTTATTTATTTATACTTAACATTAACGCATTGTTGCCAAATTTCATAGTTATGTGTACGGATCAATTACGAATTTCTCTCTCTCTCTCTTTCTGGAGGCTATTGAAAACATTTCGCACATGGTAACGTTGCACAAACCGATAACTTTACTTAAGGCTGTTCGATGCGGGGCCTGGCGGGTGTGGGCGTGGCAGCTAAATGGTATTTGGCCAAAATGGAAACACGCTTAAAGTGCAAATTAATTATTGTTGCCAACCAGTTGGATTGCATATGCAAAACTCACTTCGATTTGGCTAAAGTGCCTGCCAATTATAGCCAGAAAATAGCCAAAGGAGGGGGGTGGGTTTGAGACCGTAATTAGCCAGCTCAGATAAACGTACACAAGCACTCATAGAGAGATTTATTTTTATGGGCTGTCAAATTGGTCTGGCAACGACTCGCCCCTTCGAAGACAGTCTTGACATTTCGTTTGACTTGTAATTAATTTATTGTATAGACGCTCGATTTCGATACACTGTGCGACTCACTGTATGTATGGTATGTATGTGTGTGTGTGTGTGAGGTGGGTTGTAAAATTTTAATGTTGTCGTTGTTTTATCTGAACTCGAAAATCGAATTACCGAAAGTGACTGAAAACGACGACGTGTAGCGACAGTACTTGCTCGAGTGTGACCTGCTTGGAGTACGCGAAGGTCTCAGGTTCTATCTCTCTCTCTCTCTCTCACTCCCTATGGGGTAGCTTAGTCGCTATAGAAGTAAAAGACAGACTAAGCCTATAGGTTAGTATAGAATTTGTGCTAAATTGAAATGCCAACTCGAAATTGATGCCAAAGTTAGTCAGTCTCACTTTCTGATTCATTCTAAGTTTCCCTTCTTTATATCATGACAGCAAAAAAAAAAGAAAAAGAACAACAAATAAAACTTACTACTGGCCGGTTGCCTTTATTATCTTGATGGAGCGCCCAAACTATTTTACGAGCTCGACAACAAGTTAATTAGCCTGCGCCGCTGCTGCGAACAGTTGGTTGAAACCTAAATTTGATGTTGTCAAATGTATTTCAGCTCTCTCTCTCTCTCTTTTCTATCTCTTTCTCTTGACCAACTGCCAAACAGGCCATCATTAATGAAGATGCCTAACTTTACCCAAACTCTGCTCTTCTCTGCGTTTTCCTTTTTATTTACGTCTTTTTTGTTTAATTTGATTTGCTTATTTAATTTTTATTGCTGCGCCAGTTGGAGCTGCGTTTCCTTTAAACACAAAAAAAAAAAAAAGAAGAAGAAGGGAATTATAATAATTATTATAATAATGCTGTGTGTTTGCACAGCTAATGTCAATAATTAAGTGCTCAAGTCGAACGCGATGTCGAGTTATGCATATTAATTAGTCTCACTCGCATAGCGTGTGAATATTGTTTTTTTATACCTCTTGTTGTTGTCGTTTCCTCTGCACACCTGCGCAGCTGTTGAATAAAAAAAAAATTAATAAAATAAAATGGCAAAAGGCAAGAGGAGGCAACACTTCGATGAAGGTGAAGGAAAATTGTCCAAGCGATTGGCGAAGCTGTGCAAACAATTTTAATTAAACGGCAATTGCGCATACGCCGCGTGTGCTGCTGCCGATGCCAGATAACGTGATGTCGATAGGGGAGAGAGGGGGATGCAGAGAGGTGCCAGCTGACAGCTGTTTGGCGACGCCGTGTTGCAACAATCGCGTTGCGGCAACAGCGCGTCGATAATCGCAAATAATGGCAACAAGTAAGAGACAGAACTGACTGTTACCATACGATTTTTAAGTGGGAAATAAATGTAGAGATATATGTATATGGTTAATTGAAAATAAAACAATGCTACAGGGTATTGTTGAGTTCTACAGGGTATACAGCAAGCTGCAGGCATAACAAGTTACACAAAGCGTGAGCATACACACGTTATTCAGCTACATTTACGTTTCATCTCTTTTTTTATCTTTTTTTAGCTGTGTATACCCGCCCCTCTCTCTCTGCATTACAGGGTATCTATCACATTCGCTTTGCTCGTTTTTATTGACGCTTAATTTGATTTCAGGCAGTTCCTTTCTGCCTTCCACTCACAATTGTTTAGGCCAAAAAGTCAACACGATCGCGTCTCGCGCGGTACCTTTTGGCCGTGTTTCGCTGTTGTTGTTTTTGTTAATCTCTTTCAATTGCTTAAATGACACCGTTTATAACAAACGGACGCGCCATAAACAAATTAAACTTTGCCGCATGAAAACAAAAAGGCCGAAACAATGAAATAAATTTGTTAAAACGCGGCGCATAATGCGTTGCGACAACGCCCACGCGATTTGCGATTGGGTTTGGGTTTTGGGATTGTGAATGAAGGCAACAACTGAGAGGGGGAGAGGGGGGGAAAGGGGTTGGGGGCAACAAGTCAACAATTTATTGTTGTTGCGGTCGAGTCGAGTTGTCGATTTTCGAGTTGTTTGTGTCGCTGTCGGTGTCGGCGCGTCGATGTTGCGATGATGTTGCATTAAATTTCTGCCCCTGCTGTGGCAACGCTTTGCGTTGGCGTTGGCGTTGCCATAGCCATTGAATTCTTGCCCGATCAACAACAGCACGAACAAACTTTGACCCGAAAAAATGCCTAGCTAATAGGTCGGAAGTGAAAGGGCTTTATTCTGTTTTTTTTTTTTTTTTTTTTTTTGGTTCATTTGTTGTGGTATTTAGCGCAGAGACGCGCCCAAAGTATAATTATATCAAATCATTTTGAAGATCATTTGAAATCAAACAGCCAGGAATGCCAGACTCTGAGAGGGAGAGATCTGAAGATCTGAAGAGCTGCAATTAAAACTTATTTGGAAATGACAGCGATGCGATTAGTTGAGTGTGTGTGCGTTTCGTAATTGATTTGATGGGATCTGTAGAGATTTGAGAGCTTAGGAAAAAATGAAATGAGATTTGCTGGTACATTGGGATTAACTCAAGATACTTGTGTGGAATATAGACGATACAAACTGTGAAAAGAAGAAATCTTTAGATTGGTTAACTTTTTCTTTAGTTTCCTTTACAAGTTTTATGGTATTTTTAGATTTGAATAGTTTAAAAATAAGTAAAATTCTGTTGCACAATATTTTCTTTCGAATTTTTAAATTCTCAACATTTTATAATATTCGTGTTTAGTGTATTTTAATTCATTATTTCTTTTTCTTAGCTTTTGCTCTCTTAACTCCTTACTTATTATATCTACTATAGGAATGTTTACCTATAGCATGTTTTAATTGCTTAGTTCTTTATGCTTGTGCTCTCTTAACTCTTGACATTTTTTCCGACATTTTTATTGGTGAATAATTGCGTATCATTAAACCATTTGTACGGCCTGTCGACCTCAATCATGATTGATCTATGCGATGCCAATGAAAATGAAATAAAACAGCTGCCGTAAGAGAGGGAGAGTAAAGAAGAAACAAAAGGAGGAGAGGCGGAAAAGAGCTGAAAATAAGACAGCTTAGTCACACGGGGCAGGCAGGCAGACAGACAGACAGACAGACAGGCACACGGCGCGTATAAGTAATTTATATGATGGCGCAGTCGGGGGCGTGGCTGGGCAGGACAAGCGTCGACGTCGTCGTCGTCGTGGATTATGGCAATGATTTTTGTTTGTATTTTTCTTTCCTGCTGCTGCTGCTGCCAACCACTAAAATAATCCATTAAAGATAAACTAAAAGCAAACACTAAACTCTTGTGCTAAGCCAAAGCAAAGCAAAACCGCAGCGCACCCACACACACACACACACACGCTAAAGATAATCAATCATTTATCAATAAGCGACGGCACACGCCCAAAACTGCATTCGTATCGCATGTGTTGCTGTTGTTGTTGTTGTTGCTGCTGTTGTTGTTGCTGCCTTTGCTGTTGATTGGTTGCTCAGAGCTTTTAGTTTGCGTTTAACGCCTCATAGATTCTCTATAGCGCAAAGTCGTGTGGCCAGAGGCGTCTGTAGTGGGGGGGCGGGGGTTGGCACTAGCACACCCACATGGGAGACGTCAATGTGTCTATGATAAAGTGATATGCACGTGTGCGTGTGTGTGTGTGCGCCCTTGCCACGCATTATACGCTGTGGTGTGCCTCAGTTGCTGCCTGAATGCACGATAAGACGCCCTGAGAATGCCCAAATTGTTGACTGTGTGTGTGTGTGTGTGTGTGTGTGTGTGTGTGTGAGTGCAAACGGAAACCGCATCAGCTGCCATTGGTTTAATTAATTTTCTAGAATTTCAGCAATCGATTTGAATCTCAGCATCTTTGAATTGCGCAGGGGGTGAGGGCAGGGGGGGAAAAACTGTGGGAAAACTTGTTTTGTGCGGGCGCAAAATGGGATCTATTGAAATTTATGCAACTTCCTGATAATTATGACTCTACTCACCCCGCAATCTTTTATTCTCTCTCTCTCTTTCTAGCAATGCAATGGCAACGACAGCAATCGGGCAACTGGCGCACTGCAGTCGACGTCGGCAGCAGCAACAGCAGCAGCAGCAGCAGCGGAACATTTGAGATGGCAAAAAGGCGCTATAAACTTTTATGTGTGTGTGAGAGCATTTAAAACAATCTACTAAAGTCTGGCTAAGACTGCGACAGAAACAGAGTGAGAAAGTGAAAGAGAGAGAGAGAGAGGGAAAACTAAACAAGGAAATTGCACAAAGCAGCAGCAGCGGCAGCAAGCACGTGCACGTGACGTGACGCGGCCATTTTGTAACGGTAATTGAAGACGCGCTCAACACACGTGACCGCACACATACACAGACACATACACATACACGAACTGCAACAAGATGGCCGTCAGCAACATTGTCTGCGAATGGCTACGCGCTCTTGGGCTAGCGCAATATGCCGAGAGTTTTCTCGATAATGGCTACGATGACCTGGAGATCTGTAAACAAGTGGGAGATCCAGATCTGGATGCCATTGGTGTTGATAATCCTGCACATCGACACAAGCTGCTAAAGAGTATACGTTCGCTGAGGGAAAAGGGTGCTGCCTCCGTCTACTTTATGCTCAACGATCCCAATTCCCTCTCGGGCAGCATGGAGATCCTTTGCGAGACACCGCCAAGCAATGAACTGGAGATGGTCCTGGCCGAACAGCTGGAAACGGATGGAGTGCGTCTGACAGCGCATCCATATTCAACACCGGTAAGTTGCAATACTCTATCTAGACTAGTCTAAGTTCTACGGTATACATGCTAAAGGGGGAGTAGCCCCGCCCCCCATGGCGAAGTGTCAACTTCATGCAGACAGCAGCTACTCATCATCAGACTGGCTAACAAGCTCACACTTGGCTCGATTTTCATTAAATGTTGCTATGCGCTACCCTATGCCAGTCTATGCAAGCAGTGTTGCCTTTGTTAGCTGTTTTGCGGCCAAAAAAAAATACTTGTATATATTTTAGTATAGTTAGAAAAAAAGGTCTTAGTTTTCATATAATTTCTGGCTCACATTTTTATAAACAATGCGGAAATATTATTTAAAACTAAATATATTATAAAAATATAATCTATGTATTTTTTAAATTGATTAAAACTAGCATATAATAAATTTTACTGAGGCTTTTTTACTTTTAGCTTTTTTTAAATATTTTAGCTTATTTACCTGACAGCAGTTTTTTTTTGCCAGCACTGTGCGCTACCCTCTTTCCAGCTCAGTTTCTATCTCTGTAGGGTAGCCCATTCAAATTCCATTTCCTGACAAGCGTTGGCAAACAAAATTGCAAAAACTTCAAATTGCTCTAAATTGCTCGCACAGGTTGTGGAACAGTTTGAGGATTCGAGGGGAATGGGGAAAGGGAAGGGTGTTGGTTTGCCTGCTACACTCATTTCAGTTTTTCGGAGTTTAGTTTAATTCTATTTCTAGACACCCACAACAAAAGAGATGCCACATCTCCCCTGCACCGAAAAACTATTCAATGTCAGTTTACATACTTAAATTAAAATTCTCGCAAAGGAAGAGGGAGAGAGAGAAAGAGAGTGTGGGAGAGAGATGGAGCGCGTACAGTGGGCAAATGTCAAGCTGGTCCCCTTCGCACTTGACAGTAAAATGGGAAGTATATTTAAACGGCAGCCGGACAGAGGCGGTTGCCCTCGACCTGCCTGCTTGCCTGGCGGGCTTCCTCCTCTTCCCTTCCTCTCTCCCTCCCTCTCTTTCTCTCTACGGTTCTCATTGCCAGCCAATGTTGGCCCCAAATGGCTTTGGGCTTTGATGCCGTCTCGAGTGTCATGATGCTTACTCCATTGTTCTGCTCGGACAGCGGCGAGTGGATTCGGATACTCGGGTACGTACCCGCTGGAGCACTCAGGTAGGCGACATATCATGTGCCATTTTCATGTACCAAAGGGAACCGATGTCGCTTTGCTTTTGTTTTTGGTTTTTTGTTTGGCCGTTTGCAGTTCTCGTTGTCATCTCATTTTCAATGCATTTAAAAAATACCTTAAGCTTTAGCTGTAATTAAAGTAAAATACTGCTAAAAGTAGCCGAAAAATGAGTTGAAAAAACCAGCTAAACTGGCTTTATATAGCTATATCTTTTGCGCAAACATTTTGATAGGAATTACTTAAGTACACTCCAAAAATAAAGACTTAAGTTGAAAAATTAGGCGCGTAATTGATATTTTACCGTTTAACATAGGCGGGGCGTAATTCTAAAAAGCTCTTGAGCTTGCAAGCAATAGTAACACATTTTCCCATTGAATTTGATAGCCCTAGCTACTATACTCCCAGAGATCTAGCTGTTCACACAAATATAAATACTCAGAAAATACCTATTGTGTGGTCTGTCTGTCTCTTACTTACACCCTATGGCTAAGCGGATATAGAAATTCCGTTTGAGTAGCATTTAAGTTCGAAACTGGCGATGTCTGAGTGATTCAGACGAGCTTAAGCTCAGCTTGATTTATTATGCAAAAGCAGAAATTATAACTTGACCGACAACTTGCTGAAGCGGAGGGAGAGACGGGGGAGAGACTCGTATGGAATTTGCACGTCAATCTGGGCAAAATGTGATTTATATAGGTATCAAAAGGGATTCTCAGGCGAGTTGCAAGAACAATGTGAGAGGGGGTAGGCAGGGGGTGGAGGTGGAAGTTGGCTGTGGCACATCCTGACCCAATATCGTGTTGGTGCTTCGTTGGCGGCGCGCTGCTTTTTTTTTGCCCACCACAGATCACGTCATTGAGTTGTTTTCATCACAAAAGGGCAGGCACATCTCCCTCTCTCTTTCTCTCTCTGTCTCTCTCTATCCCTCTCGCACTCTGTCTCTCTACTGCAAGGCAATCGGCTTGCTGCAAGTTGCCAAGTTGCAAGTTGCCAGCCAACTCGTTGCTGCTGCTGCTGCCTCATTCATTCATTCGCTGAACGTTCTGCCTGCCTCCTTGTCCGTCTCTCTGTCTGTCCGTCTGCTCGTCTGCCTGGCTTGGGTTTTGTGTATTTTTATCCGAAAAACTATCTGGCTGCCACTGCCTGACGACGACGACGACGACGACGACTTCTTGCAGCAGTTTTGTATCTGCGTATCGCGCGAGCTTGGCATACAATTTTTATTTATTACTCATTCAGCTGCAAAATTGTTCCTTAATTGCCCATATCAGCTGATAAATGAAATTTATTACCTGGCGTGTGTATATCGCCAGCTTGCCAGCCTGCCAGCCAGCTTGCCCAGTCCTCCAATGGACGATGGAGCAGACAGCTACGACAGGCAGACAACGTCCTAAACTTTTGCTGCCGCATCATTATCAGCCTCGTCGGCAGCAGCAGCAGCAGCCCAGCTCCATCTCCAGCAACCCATCCCATCCCATACCATACTATGCCATACTATAGCATCCTCCAGAGCAGCCTGCTCCTCCTCCTCAGCGACGGCATCGACATCATTAGTTTTGTGCGCCGCGCCGACAACGTTTTGTATATTTACTTAATATTGCAATGGTCTGTGCTCTCTTTCTCCTCTCTCTCTCTCTCTCTCTCTCTTGCTGTCTCACTCTGTGTGTACGTGTAGCAACCTTCTGTGATTTCTGATTTCTTATGCCAATTTACTCGCTCGCCAAGCTCGATTGCTCCACATCTCGAGCTGTAGCAGCAGAGCCAAGCACAATCATCATTATCATCATCATCATCATCGACGTGGTCATCGTGGTCATCATCTCATCAGTGGAGACGGCGGCGCTGCTTGCCTGCCATAGATCAAAAGACAGTTTGCTTTAGTTTTCTTGCCTCCTTCTCATTCTCATTCTCCTTCTCCTTCTTCTCTCATCTCCTCTTGCCATTTGTTGTATGATTTTATTTTATTTTATTTTATTTGATGTGCAGCCTTGACCAGGTCATGTTGTTATGGGGTCGTCGGGCCTAGACCAGAGCCTGAGTTCCCTGACTTGCCTGACTTCCCTGACTTGCCTGACTTCCCTGACTGACTTTAAGTTATTTCATTGGGCTTTCGCTCGCCTTATTGATTTGTCCTCTTTGATCTTCTGCCTGAGCTGTGGCATGATTTCATTTTTATGAACTTGACTTTTGTCTGCGCATTTTCATTTTGATTTCTCTCTCTTTCTCTTTCTCTGTCTCTCTCCCTTTCTCTCACTTGTTGTTTATTTGCTGTTCTCTGTCTGTTCTGTTCCTCTTGTCTTTTGTTTTGAATCATTTTCTGCGTATCGTGGCAAGTAATTGCCGCAATTCAATTTGTTCATTTTGCCTACGTGCAAAGCGGCTTGATTGTTGTTGTTGTTGCATACAGTGGGTAAATTAGCCTATAACCCTGCTCAAATTATGCTGAATTTGAATAGCGGCGGTCTTTGCTCTTGAAGTCGTTGAATATTCGCTTTATAATAATATTTATGTATTTTTCCTTTAAATTTTGAAAAAAAAAATTCTAAAAATTTAAAAGAAGAACCCTAGCCAAAATCATACAACTTAAAATTTTTTTGAATTTTTTAAATTGAAAAAACTGTTAAGTCATTCTATTCTAGCCCTAAAACCATGAATAAAATGCTTTACCCGAAGAAAATCGCTTGATTTTTAAGAAAGTTATGAAGTGAGGAAAGTGAGGATACTGGTCCTGTCCAGGGTCTTACATGTCAAATTTTTAGTCGAATTTGACATGATTTTTGGCCAAAAATTAAGCATGCTCTAAAACAATTTTAAACACTTGTTTTATACTAATTTTGACCTCCGCAATCGATTAAAAGTAAAAGCAGACGATTTTAAATTTTTCAATAAAATTTTTTCTGAAAATTTTACAGGGGGGACCATTACTAAAATCAAAAAAATTAACTTTTTTTGGAATGTTTTAAATTGCAAAAACTGTTAAGCCATTCGATTCTAGCCCTAAAACCATGAATAAAATGCTTTACCCGAAGAAAATCGCTTGATTTTTACGAAAGTTATGAAGTTAGGAAAGTGAGGATACTTGTCCTGTCAAGGGTCTTACATGTCAAATTTTTAGTCGAATATGACATGATTTTTGGCCAAAAATTAAGTATCCTCTAAAACAATTTTAAACACTTGTTTTATACTAATTTTGACCTCCGCAATCGATTAAAAGTAAAAGCAGCCGATTTTAAATTTTGAAAAAAAAATTTTCTGAAAAATTTACAGGGGGGACCCTTACTCACATAGCTCTCCAGTATGATGCTGTTCAAGAATATACTTTATAAGCTATAGGCACTTTCAAGGTTATCATCTTAGCTGATTTTAGTTTATTGTAGCTAAAAGAACGTATATATATGCTATATAGCAATCAGAGAGCCAGTTAGGGGCCTGATAATTGCAAGTTATAGGCTGAATAACTGTTTATATCATTATTTATGTGTGTATGATATATAATATATATTTATAGAGATTGTACTCTAAAACAAAAATGTAACCCCCACATATAGTAGAATTATAGTTGCAGTTGGGTATTGCAGCTGTCTTTAAACTAAATATAAACGAAACTATAAACTATATCTGCACTAGAATGAGGTCAGAAAGGGGACACTCACACACACACACACAGGCATAGAGTTGTGCCAGAAACAGAAGCCTCATTTTGCTTATTGTGAATTATTGGAACAATTTTAACAAGTTTATTTCTGTGTGTGTGTGTGTACAGTATAATTAGCCTGCATTTCGTAGCCGGATTCCCTCGATTTCATTGCATAAATTAAAACATGAGCATTATACAGGTCCCCCTCCGTATATCTTTCTCTCCCCGCCCATGTCTTTCGTTCTCAGGACATGAAAGCGGGCGTGGCTGCGCAACAAATTTTCGCAGCTGGCCACGAAATTTGTCGAGTGTGCAGGGGGGAAGGGGGAAGGGGTCTGTAACTGTGCCAGAGTTGTATCCGGGTTGCTCGGCACACAGACAGGGTTGCCTACTCCATGCAACTTAATCAAGCATTTAACACCAAAATGTAAAACTGCGAAAGCATTCGTAGCTCATAAAAAATTTAAGTCTAATTGTACACAAAGAAAATGGCGCAGGAAATGGGAAATGGAAAAGCGGCGGCGTTGGGTTCAGGTTCAGCTGGGGCTGCCTCTGGTACGTGTGTCCTTTTGTGGCAGGGGCGTGGGAGGGGGAGTGGCAGCGGGGGTTTTTTGGCTACAGGTTTTTGTTTTTCTTTGCGCGCTGCGGCCCAATCGAGTGAGCCGACGTTGCCGCGTTCGACCCTAAACTAAACGCCAAAGTTTGCCAGCGGGCGGGTCGGTTTCCAGGGGGGGGGGGTGGAAGGGGGGAGGTACGGGAGGGCTCTGCGTGCTTTTTAATTAATTTAATTGCAATTTAATTACGCTTGCTATTTAATTAAACACATTGGCAGCTGAAGGAGGCGTTCGTGCGAATTGCATGCAAAGTTTTTTGGCAGCACTCGAAACAAAATCAACACACACACACAGGCACACACACACAGGCACACACACACACACACACACATTTAGACACTGCAGTGTGGAGTAGTGTGTGCTGTTAGTTTGGCAATTGTGGCTTAATTAGACATGCAGTTAAATTGATTTGCTGTTAGCCAGGCTAACAGGCAGCTAGGGAGAGTGAGAGGGGATGGAGAAGGGGCTAAAAGAGAGGGAAGAGACAGGCAAAGAGAGAGGGAAGAGAGCAGGCAGAGAGAGACAGTGTGCAGAGGCAGCCAGAGCGTTCGTTGTGCGTCTCGTTGCCTTGATAATTGACGATTAATTTAATAGAATGTCCAAGTTTGGTGTCAGCACTGCCAGAGTGTCACTCTATGTGCCACACTCCCCTCCCCCCATGGCACTGTCGGCATGCTCAATTGTGCGAAGTTATTTCGCATGCCGCAAAGTGGCACCAAAATGCTGTCGCTGCCTGCCTGCCTGTCTTCTTCTTCTTCAGGCGGCTGCCAGTGTCGCCCCGTGTCGCATTGTCGCTTGGCTAGTTGGGATTCTAAACAACTTGCCACATTGCTGCTTGCAACTTGCCCGCTGGACCAGGCAGATGCCGCCGCCGCCATCGAAGCAGAACCCAACTTGGAGTTTATCTCATATTTCACATGCCGCCGCAATTACTGCAGCACACGGCGCGGCTACTTGCCACAGCTGCCGCTGCTGCTGCTGCTGCCACGACTGCGGCTATGTCAACTGCCTACACAAGTGGCCTGGCCTGGCCAGGGCCAGGGCTGGGCTGGGAGCAGTTGCAAGTGGCCAAAAGGAGGCACTGTGTCCGCTGCCTTGAAATGTTTCATAAATACTTAAGTTACTCCTGCAAGCGGAGGCTGCTGCTGCTGCCTCTGCTGCTGCTGTCGGCGTGGCAGCATTTTGCTTATAAATCAAAAAATGGCCAAGACGCAGCGGCCACTTGCAGCCACGTTGACAGCCGCTTATAAATCTTGTCGCCGGCGCAACTGGCAACTTGCAACTGGCAACTGGCAACTTGCAACTTGGCAGCGGGCAACTTGCAACGTTGGGGCAACTCCTTTTGGTTAGGGGACAGAAGAAGGCTGCCGCTATTGCCGTCTCGCTTTCAATTTGTTGCTCGCATATTTATTTATGTTGCAAGTTGTTGTTGCCGCTGTTGCAACATTCTTCTCATTGGCAGCAGCTAAACAAATCGCGCTCCCGACTTGACATAACTCGCTGTCAATGTGTCGTCTGCATGTCCTTTCCCCCCTCTCTCTCTCCCTCTCTCTCTGTCTCTCTCTCTCTCTCTCTCTCTCAGCAATTACACATCTCACAATTGTGCCACGCTAATGATGGGAGTCCCCACGACGTTGCACGTTGACAACTGCCTCATGGATTTAGTGACATTCGCCAATTGTTGCCGCTGCCGCTGCGTGGCAGTGAAAGGCGGCAGCAACTTGGACTAGCAACACATTGTGCTCCCCTGGATCTAGCAGCATCGCCATCGGCATCTGCCAGCGGCCTCTCCCCCTGCCTCTCCCTCTGCTGCTGCCCCAAGCTGATTGTGCTGTCCAGCGCATTGATATGCCCCGTCGCAGCTAAATGTCAATTAATGTCATCAACTATTTTTGCAACGTTTTCGCTTTTAATTGGCGTACCAGCTAGCTATCTCCCTCCTCCCTCTCTATCTCTCTCTCTCTCCCTCTCTGTGGGCGTGGGCTAACGCTCTTTTGCTCTTGACTTCGCCACAGCACACGCCCCCACACACACATTGAAATGGGAAATGGGATTCTTGACGGGCTGCTGCAGTGAAAGTTGTTTGCATTGGCCACAAGCGGAGGCGGAGGCGGAGGCAGCGCCAGCTGACACATTTAGTGCTCCATTGAAGCCTTTACAAATGCCCCAGCAACTGTGCCAGTTAGGCTTAGGCCGGGCCAGGTCAGGCCAGGCTCACTCCCATTCCCAGGCTTAGGCCAGCACAGTCAGTTCGTTCGTCAGCCAGTTGGCTAATTAGAGCAGCCAAGGGAAGCAGCTGCCTCCCCCTCTCTCCCCCTCTCTCTCTGCATCAATGATGGACACAAGTGCAGCCAGGGCAGTAGAATCTAGTGAGGGCAAAGGGAATTAGGATGCAGCTTGTTTGCTGTAATTAACATGATGTTGCTGCCACTGTCGCTGCTGCTGAAGCGATTAGAAAGGATTTGCCGAGGAGAAAGAGAGGGAGAGAGGAGAGAGAGAGAGAGAGAGAGAGGAGGTGGAAGAGCAAAAGGGGTCAATATGAGCAAATCGACGTAGGAAATGCTCTCTCAAGATCAGTTAACATCTAAATGCTTTAAGCATTCCCTCTTTTCTAAAACAAGCGCATTTTTAGCAGTTTTTTAGCATATTATTTTAATATATTTATTATTTAATTTTTAACTGATGTTTCATACTTCCTAACAAGCAAAAATAGGTCGTTCTTCTGTTTATTTAAATTATATTTAAATTCTATTAAAATTCTTTTTAAATTCTATTAAAATTATAATTAAATTCTATTGAAATTCAAGTTAAATATTCTCTAAAATATTGTACGCATATCGTATAGACCTTTGAGTAAATCTACAAATATTTATCTGGCCCCAAAAGTTGCTGGGCAGTTGGCTAGCGTCTTATAAGATGTACCCTATTCATTGCTAACCAGAAATAGGTCGTTTTTCTTATATTTTTGAAAATTACTGTCTTAAAATGTTGTTGGAATATTGTGGGAATATGGGATAAACCTTTGAGTAGCTCTACATACTCTTTTCGTATCTTTAAACTTGTTGGAGAATTTAATATGGTTTTAAGAGATCTACCATACCCATTGCTAAACAGAAATAGGTCGTTTTTTCTGCTAAGCTCTTCTCTTTGTCGATTCTCGATTTGCTTAGCTAGTTTTGATATATTCTAGGGCTATAACTTAGCTATATCTACCTTTTTTCCTACTGTAGTTTTGCTACAGTAGGAACACCTAGATCACTTTCTCTGCACAAGTTTAGGCGTGTTCGCTGTGAGAGTGAGAGTGACTGAGAGAGGGAGCGGGAGAAGGTATCTATTTACCTTTAAGAGAGCTATAGAAATATAGATAGAGAGGGAGAGAGAGATAGAGAGAGGGGGAGCAACATTTCACCCGAGGCCATCAAAAAGTTCGCGCTGCATTTTGCACTGATTTTTTACCTCTGCGTTTTTTTTCGTTTTTTTTCATTTTTGCTGTTTCTTTTTTTTCTTGTTACTCTGTTTCTTCTTCTTTTTCTTTCGTTTTTTGGGTCGCTGCTTTGATGCTGCACTGCAGCAGGGAATGTTGTCATATTTTGCATGCGCAGCACGACGCAGCGTAGCCGCAGCCAGCGAAGCGAATGTGGTGAGTCCAAGTCGAAGTTGGATGTGGATGAGGATGAGGACGGAATGGGATGAGGATGAGATGTTGCTGTTGCCTGGGCTCAGACTAAACGACATAAGCATAAATCTCACTTACCTACAACTTGATTTACTCACTGCATGCCACACAGAGTCGCATGAGTCGCCCCTCCCCCCATCCCTCTCTCTGAGGAACTCGTGCAACCCACAATGCCACATGCCACGCCGACAACGTCATAACGAATGTGCCGCTGTCAGCATTTCAACTTTGCGCCATTTATGTTGGTCAAACGGGGCAGTTGAGAGGGAGAGAGAGAGAGGAGGAGGAGGAGGAGGGAGTGGGTGTGGGAGAGAGGGCGAAAGGAAGCGCTGCCTTTCTGCTCTGGCTGGCCACGTTTGTCTGTCTGTCTATCTGAGGTCTCGAGGTCTCCTCTTTTTTTTGTTGCTGCCGTAGGCGTCTCGCTAGCTTCTCTCTTGGCGTAGGTGTATTCCCTGTTTTATTTCCTGTTTGCCGGTGGTCCCTGCTGCTACTCCTCCTGCTGCTTCTTCTTCTGTTGCATTTGGCATACGACGACAACATTTGATATAACTGTCAAGTGAGCTGTTGAGGGGGCGTGGCAGGGGGGCAGGGTTCCCCCGATTGAGCTGCTGCCAATTGCCTGATGGATTTGCATAATGTGCCGCTTTGGTTCGTGCCTAATGACGTCGCCTTCGCGCGCCAAGCTAAGCCGGCAGCAGCTTTCAAACGTCACGCGTGGCCATAAACCCTGGGCCACACCTTGGCCACAACCTACACACGCACACACACACACACATAGACTGAGCCAAGTGGCCATTAGAAGCATACAAATCACATGGCTCAAGCAGCAGCAGCAGCAGCACCTGCAGCAACAGTTTATCATCAATTTGGAGCAACCTTTGCCCATACACACACACACACACACAGGGGCACGCAATTTTAGTTGTTTAAGTCGTTGCAATTTTCACAATAATTCCTGCTGCACTTGCAACACGAGCAGCAGCAGCAGCAGCAGCAGCAGAACGTTGCCTCGCTGCGGGTCATAAATTTCACAACGACGACATTTGTGCATTTTTCTGCAGCATGTTGCATGCCTTTTGTGCAACATATACACATACACACACACATATATATCAAGTATACGCACAGTATGTAATACATGCTGCCTACGCCCCTGCCTGCCTCTGCCCCTCTGCCCTTGCGCTGCTTAATTACTTGCAAATAACGCAACCAGACACGCCCCCTACTCTCGAGACCTCGCCCCTCCCCCGCCCATCGACAACTGTGCAACTAATCCGCAAATGATGATGATGCTCTTCCTGATGATGATGATGATGATGCATTGCCATGGCCAGCGACAGATTCTGTTTCAATCTAATTACTTGCAAATAAGCCTCAACCAGGGGGGGGGTAGGGGGGGGGGAGTAAAGATTTGACTGGCTCAGCTGCAGCATTACATTTTCATTAGCCAAAGTGTCTCTCTCTCTGATGCTGCTGCTGCTGCTGCTGCTGCTGCAGTTGCACTGACGGCATTGCCTGCTTAATTAATTTCCGAGTGCCACGTGTGGAGTGTCCAATATATCTCGTAGTATCCGCATGCAATCAAAACTGCAGCCACAATGTGCTTAAGTGAGGCAGGGGGAGGGGGGAGACTTGACTGCGCATCACTAGCTTATCTCTTTTGCTTCTCCCTCTCTCTCTCTCTCTTGGCGCAGCGGCTATGGCTTTGAAGCGCGCCCATCAACGGGTTTTCGCAAGCATATCAGTTTTCATAATTGCCACTGACATGTCTCTATCTCGCTCTCGCACACTCTCTCCCTATCTCGCTCTCGCTGTCGTTGTTGTTGGGCAAACACTTCATGTTCATGTGCTGCTGCCCACTCGAGTGGACATTTGAGCCGTTGCTCTTTAGATTTAAGCCCTGCATCTGTGTGTGTGTGTGTGTCTCAGTGTGTGTGTGTGCGACTGATACACGCCGTGTGCAACAGCAGCAGCAGCAGCAGCAGCATCATCACCTCATTTAGATATGCGATATGCAAACCTTTTGCAGGCTGCAGTAGCTTCTTCTTTCCACTTTGCTGCCTCCTCTCGAACTTGACCCTGAGGCTAAGGTGCAGAGGCAGAGAGGAAGAGAGAGAGAGAGAACATGCAACTTAAATGCCAGATAGACTTCAGATGCTCTATACAACCACAAGAACAACCACAACGACGACGGAGAACAAGCAACACACACGGCCAACGCATTTGCACTCTCAATGAAATGAATTGCTTGACATTGCTCGTACGTTGTTCGAGTTGTTGTTGTTGTTGTTGTAGTTGTTGTCTAGGCAACTGAAATTGTATACCATAGCATAGCATACGATATAGTATCATACAAAGCTGTGAAGAACTGTGGCGAGGTGCGAGAATTGCGAGAGAAGAAGGCAGCGAGCTGAGCCTGCCTTAATGGGCGCATATATGTCGGATTGTTTTTGTGTACCTGCAAATAAGAGTGAAAGAGAGCGAGAGAGAGTGAGAGAGCGGGGAGGAAGAAACTAGCTATATAAGCATAGCTAAATCTTTAAATTTAATTTTGAAGTACAAAAACAGCAGCTGCAAAAAATATATATATTACTCAAAGCTTTACTGGCAATTCAAACTGCTATATATATATTATAATCTTTGCTCTATATGCGATATACACTCGTATATATACATATGTCATGCTGGAACCATCTGCTGATCTCCAGCTGAGTCTGACTGCTCGCACAGCTGTGTCTGTTGCAGCGCAGCTCAAAACAATTTATATCAATTTTGCAGCCCACTTCCCTTTTCTCTTTCGCTCTTCCTCTCCCTCTCTCGCTACCTCCCTCACTCGTACTTTACGTACTTTATCTCTTTCGCAACATTCCCGGCACTCAACGCCAACTAATTTCACCAGCTTGGGGGCCACTTCATTTGCGGGGCCCCAGCGAGACAAAATACATATGAAATACCAAAAAGGAGTGGGAATTGTGCTCGACTTGTATATACCCGCTATCCTGCTGCCCAGTAACATTTACATATATATATATATATCTTTATATTCCTATATCTATTTCTTGTATAACTGCTATATTTATTGTGCAATTTAAACTAAATTTCTAGAAATACTTAAGCTGAGCATAATTGTTGTAACTAGCAAATTTAAGCTTTCTACCTGTGCACACAAAGCTTATATTAATTTTTTTCGTTTTACGCAGGCATAAGGAAAGTTACACAAATTCCAAAAATTGCTGCAGCTGCGTGCAGTAATAAGAAATATGTGCAGCAAATTTGATAGCCCTAGTTGCTATAGTTTCGGATATATAGATGTTCATACAGACACAAAGTTGCTTTATTTGACACTGATCAAGAATTTGTGTATTTCTGCATGTTATATACAATTACAATACTCTACTAAACTATGGTTGGTATGGTTGGTGTAGAAAGCCAGTTTTCAGTTCTAGTACTCCTATACCATTCTCTATCCCTCTTTCTCTTTCTCTCTCTGTCTCTCTGTATCCCTTTCCAGCACTCAACCCAATTCCATATGCATATAGAGTGAACTCTCATGCACATGTACCATATATTTATGTCCTATGTGGTGGGATAGACTTGTGGGTGGGGGGGGGGGGGAGAGGGCTGCGCCCCATCGCACTTGTCTTAAATGACATAATTTACTGCATAGCGCAGCAGCAGCGCAGTGCGCCCCGTTACGCCCACCCAACTGGGCGACGTCGCTAAAAATTATAAATAATAATTCCACTTGTACGAAATTACCAACATGCCCCACACACACACACACACACAGAGAGTACACACAAGCAGAGCCAGTGGCAGAGGCAGAGGGAGGGGGAGGGGCAGAGGCAGAGGGAGGGGAGACCGCAGGCAGACACGACTATAACCATTCGTATTCATTGCCCCCGCTTTTCTTGCTTTGCCAGCCTATTTCGCTGCCCTTTCCTCGCTCTCTCTGTCTGTCTGTCTCCCTCTCTCTCTCTCTCTCTCTCTCTCGCTCTGTCTCTGTCTGGCTGCTCTTATTGCCAAATAAATTCGTGCAGCGAAATGAAAATGAAATGTGTAAAATATGTTGCACGGACTGTGGACACGCTGTGTGTGCCTCTTGCCCAGTTGAAGTTTGCCTCAGACTCTGTGGCAGTTTTATATGCTTTTCACTTTTTGTCTGTATTGCTCACTCGCTCTGCCCCTCTCCCCCCTCTCCCTCTCTCTCCCACTCTGTCTGTAGTTGTTGCAAGTTGTTGCCCGGCACCACATGCGACCCCAGTTCGGCCTTAATTAACTGCTTATGAATCTGCATATGCAGCCCTCTCGCTCTCCCTCTCGCCCTCTCCCTCTCCCCCGCTTGTTGTGTAGGTGCCCCGGCGTGGCACAAAAAACAGGATGCTCATTTAAATATTTAATGAAGTGCCTGTGTTGCACACAGTTGTTGCAACAACTACAAAAAAAGTAAAAAAAAAAAAAATTGGCTAATCATGCCCAGAGCCCAGAGAGGACTCCTACTTCTTCTTCTTCTTTGCCATGTTATATGGCACATGTAACAGTTTTCGTTCCTTACTTTTTTTCACTTTTCATTCCCTCCCACTACACCTTCCCCTGCCCACCCCCCCTGGCTTGTTGTGTGCGCTCTCTTGACCCATATCGCTTAAAGCTGCGATGCGTTGGCGCTGATTAAATGCTGCCACTGCCGGTTGCACTGTCCCAGCCTCTGGCACTGTTGCTGCCACAGCCCCCCTTTGCCGCCGCCTCTGCCATGCTGCCTCTGCGTGTGGCAGCCTCACACTGCGGTTGCTTCTCTGTGTGTTTTTGGGCTTACCGAGCACGTCTTTAATTAGAAAATAATTGCAAAAACCCAAAACACACACGCATGCACACACAACAGAGACTCACACAGACACATACACACTTATGTCTGCTGTGGTCAACAACGTGGCAGGACGCAACGGCGCCAGCTACGCTGTGGCAGCCACAATTGATGGACATGAGCAGCTGAAGCCGGAACTGAGCTGGAGACTGAAGCTGAGGCTGCTGGCGAGGCTGCTGGCGAGGCTGAGGCTGAGGCTCGTTGTCTGCCTTGACACATGCCAAAACAGGCAATGGCCAACTACGACGACGACGACGTGAAGTTGCTGCATGAGGCAGCCGCTTTTTTTTGCTTGCGGCCGCATTACATGGCAACATTTGCAACACCTTTCAGTCAGTCAGGGGCACTCAGTCAGTCATTCAGTCCCCTGCCAGATCCTCTGTCTGCAATACCTCCCCCCCCCCCTCTCTCTCACCCGCCTGGACTGCAACGTGTTCTGTCTTGGCGACCGCCTACACCGCCTGCCTGATTTTTGCGAGACAAGTTCGAGGCGAGACCCCCCTATGGTTGAGGGGCCCCCATGTTGTTATCTTGTGACATATGTGCATCAACGCCCCATCAGCAGGAGAGAGGGAGAGAGAGAGAAATGTAAGAGACAGATAGCCGGAAAAAGCTGAGACAAGCGCGTTGGACAACCTGGCGTATGCGTAATTTGACAAGTCTTTAATGGAAATTCTTTGCAATTCTCTCTATTTAAAACTTGCTCTATCACTCTACATATGATTTCTTAGCTTTATATCTACCTTGCACTCTGCACATATCTCTCTCTCTCTCTCTTTCTCTCAGTCTCTTTCGCTCTCTCCCTCAGCCACATTCCTCGCTCTGCCTTTGTCACCTTCAAAAGCGGCCTCTTCCGCGTGCAACTAATTGGCCAAGCCAGGCAAAAGGTGCACGCAATTAACCTCCTGCTCTCCATATGCCTCTACCCTGCTCCTCCTCTCTCTCTCTCTCTCTCTCTCCTGAGCTTCTACAGCTTTTGTATGTGTTTTTTTGGCAATAAACTAATGAGCGACAAAATGCAGAAAGTCAAAAAGAAACAGAGAGAGAGAAGGAGAAGCAGAGGAAACAGACTGCATTCAGTGCAGGCAGCGAGACAGACAGACAGACAGACAGACAGACAGACAGGCAGACAGACAGGCAGACAGACAGCAAGATATTCACACTTGCAGGCACATGCAGGCGTCGCAACTGTGTCCAACTAGCTCGTCTCTCTGGCTTAATTAGAAGCTTAAGTTAGTTAGAGCAACGCCCCAGACCGACTGTCTGTCTGTCTGTCTATCTGCCTGCACAGTGGCACCATGCAGTTTGCACTATTAACCCCTTTGTGCACCATCGCCCCCTCTTCCCCTCCAGCTGCTGCTGCTGCTGCAGTCTATTTGCGGGTGTCCTGCGCTGCCTGCGCTCGTATCCATTTAGCAATTTAGCCGCACACCCACTCAACACACGGCAAAATTGCCTTTGCCTTTGCCTCTGCCTTTTGCCTTATGCCTTTTGCCTTGAGTGGGCAGGGGCAGGTGGAGGAGAGGGCAGGGGCTGTAGGGGCATGCGATACGTCCATCAGTCGTTTGCTCGTTTGCCTGCGCGCTCATTTAATTAACAGTCGCGCGCCACGCCACGCCACGCCATGCCAGGAGGAGCTGAAGCTGGAGCCGATCCCGAGGCCTGGAGAAGAGGCGTGTGTGTGTGTGTGTGTGCTGCATCAGCTTCATCATCTTTTTGGGCGGGCGCGGCGCAGCGCAATATCTTTTGTCTCTTTGTTGCCTGCGCTTTTGTTTTGCTCATCTCTCTCTGTCTCTCTCTCTCCCAGCTGCGGCAAAACTTGCATGTTTTTAATTATGAATTATCGTTGCGCTCTTTGACTGACTGAGTGACTGACTAACTGCCTGACTGAGTGACTGACTGAGTCTGCAGCTTGTTGCATTTAAATGACATAATTATGGCGCATAAAGAAACTCCCACACCGGCTACGACTCCAGCAGCGACTCCAAGGCAGCTCCATTTCCTCTCCTCTTTTTTTATGCAATTGCAGCTGCTACCCCTACTACCATTTCTCTACCCTGCTCTACCTCAGTAAATTAAAATTCTCCAAACTTGTGCAGACAACTTGAAATACGCCCCCCATAAATTGTATTTCTATTTATATTGTATAACAATTTTTATTTGCACCGCGGCTCCACTTGAGTGCGGCACAATGAAATCCAGAAATACAGAAATACTGAATGAAATAAAAATACCCAAAACGAAATAAAATTTGGACAATTGAGAGCGTATTTGAGCGTTAAGGCGCCGCATATTACGTGTGCAAATATCAACATTTTATTTCCAATTTTTAGCCAATTTTTACGTACCGCCAAACCGCCGCAAACACTTGTGCAAAAGCATTTTCATTATGAGAGGCCAGAAAGAAATATAAAGAGAGAGGGGGGGAGAAATAAAATACCAAATAAAATTGCAAGAGAAAGGCGCAAATTTTATATCGAGAGGGAGAGAGAGAGAGAGAGGCAGAGCGAGACAGCCACAGCCTAAACAAATAAAATGATGATGAGCCGCAAAGGGGGAGGTAGACAAGTGGAGAGGTTACCCATGGCTAGGGGTAGGGTGTGCCAATAGGTAAAGTTAAGTAAAACTCTGTGAAATTATCCAGTCTCATCACTTTGAGTTGCTCTTGAAATTCTTTTTAAAATATTCCAAAAATTGCAATCAATAAAAAACCGCAAATAAAATGCACACACAAAGACTGCACTTAAGAGATAAATATATAAAGAAATATATAAATACCGTATAGTACTAATTTCGTGTAGTGATTTTTGAGTGCAATCAGCTGCTTTGTATAGCCTGCTAGTGCAATTTATGTTTGAAGTATTTTTCATAAATGAATCAAAAAATGTTTGAAACAAATAATTAAGAACCTAAATGGAAAGCATAAAAGGCAAAGAGATTTAAAAATTCATCTAGACAGCTTGCTCAGGCATTTTGAACTTTATAAACGATTAGTTAAATTTCCTCTAGTTTATAAAACATAAATTATTTATTTTGTTGCATTTTTTAATGGCTAAAACAGAAAAAAAACAACAGAAATTGCTAATTAACTATCGATTGAATATAATAGTATGTATTTTTTTTCAACCTGCTCGGCACTTTGCCAAATTATTACACAACAATTATTATATGGTTAGGGCAAAAAAAATTATACTTTGTAATTAAGCATGACTGACCGCAAATTTGCATTAAAATTGCTTGGGATATTAGCAGCCATGAATTCCCATGAATTCCAATTAAATAATCCTATTTATGGATATTGACGTAAAATGCCGTTTGGATTTAATGCAGCTTGAATTGCTTTCGGGTTATATATATTTTTTTCTGTATTCCAGCTTCAGCTTAATTTGAGCAAACTAATTAATAATTGAAATGGCAAATTAATGCGGTGTTCAGCTGGAAAAACAATTCCCACACACACAACGAGTTGGGGGAAGTGTCTAAGAAATAGGCAAAAAAGGAAGAATAGAGTAGAGAGGGAGTTCAGCTGTTGCTTTTCCCTCATTGATTATGATAATATTAGTGTGGCAGAGAGCAGGCGTCTTTCAATTATTAATTAATTTGCCTTGATTGTGGTCAGTTTGGGGTCGTTAATGTGCTAAGATTGAGCGATAAGATAAATGGATTAACGAGAGCAAAACAACAAAAACAATAACAAGAAGTTGGAAGAGTTTAAGCGGCCTAAACAATGAGGGAAAATAGGTACAGCTGCGGTTAAAATAATAGCACTACTGCAGGTGAAAGTTTGTCTTCCTAAGAAAATGTATATTTTTTTCAACTTGTTTTAAAGTTCGACTGCGCGATGAATATGTACAAGATGTCATCTTTATAAGCAAGCTATTTTTATATCCTATATATTGTATATAGTATAGGAATTGAATTGTTCTACTCTTCTCTAATATTACGCGCACTGTAGCTTCATGTAGGTGTGCATATTCAGTTTACCAGCGGTGTAAAATTTTTCATTATTGTTCTGTTTCACACGTATGTACATTTGCAGTATTTTTAGTACTAATTAATAGATTTAATAATAGATTTATTGAAAATACATCAAACTTTTAGTCTTAAAACCCAAAAATGTTAACTTAACAGTGCACTGTTAATATAACAGCTGCTGGTGCGCTGATTGTTGTTGAAGCCGCCATCTTGGCGCTGCTAATGAGTTTTTACGATGTGCACCGAAAAGTAGGCAGCATTTTTTGTTTGAAACTAGAATTTGCATACACACGCACGCACACACACACAGTAACAACCCTCGCACACACACACAATTAGCTGGCACAGTTGGCAGCTGTGACGCAGGCCGTTAACTTGTCTACAACGCAACACCTACGCCGCTTGATTTATGAGCCACAACACACACACACACATACAATACACACACACAAACACACACATACATACACATTCACTCTCAGACATTCCAAGCTTGTCAAATCTGCAGTGAAATAAACTTTCCCATTCCCATTCGCCCCTCAAATGCCGCTAGCTTTTTATATGCCCGTCATAAACTAACATTTAATGTGCACTCGTAACTGCCACGCCCCCCCCCCCACTCCCCCGCCTTCTCTCATTGTCGTAATGCATAAAAACGCACTAAAATGTTCCCACGCAATTAATTGCAGCTGCTGCTGCTGCCGCGTTACTTTTTGTTTACTTAATTGGTAAACATTTTGTTACATTTTTATGGCAGCCAAGGTGAAGTACTCCATACACACACACACACGCATATAGTTGTGTATACTATATACAGATATTATTAACACACACACGTGCGCTAGAAGTAGCCCAATTTGGCATAACATTCTCTCTCTCTCTCGCTCTCACATTGTTAATTAAAACACAAAGAACACGTGCGAAGCGTATTAAAAAAAATAGAAAATAAAAGGTTACCAAATTTAACCTTGCTGCCACGCCCCTTTGGTATTTTTTCCCCCATTTTGGTATTTTTGTATTTTTCTCTTTTGACTGATGGACAAAAAATAGCGCAGTATTTAAGTGCGATGCCAGTTTAATCCTTTTTAACATGGCGTTTTCATTACATTACGCTACAATTCGGTTTACAGACTTGCAAAGGCAGCGGAAATATGCAAAAAAAAAAAATAAAAAAAAAAGGGGGTACTGTGTGTGGAGCAGCATGCATAGCTGGTGTTTACATCTATGTGGATTTTATGTCGGTTTGTTTGTCTTGCCTCGGCATAACTGAAATTGTGCGCCATTTTTTTCGCGTGTGTATGTGTGTGTGAGAGCGTGTGTGTGTGTGTGTGTCTGCCTTTATTTTCTCGTATTTTGTATTTCAACAAGCTTTTCCCCTCTTGTTATTTTTGTGTGTTCGTTTCTCGCATCTCGTTTACTGTGTTTGTTTTGTTGCAGCACGTTATGCAGCAAACAATTTCATATATGGTACACCCTGTGTGTGTGCCCTTTGTATACCCTGTAAGCATAGAAAAGCAAGGGGAGGGTTCGAAGATCAAACTGCCAAATGTTTTTCTATGCAACGCAGTAAATTGAATTTACTTTTCACTCTGCACGTGATAACTCTTAGTCTGGCATACCCGCTTGCATGCCACACAATTTTGTGGCTAACAAAAATATGCGTGTGCGTACAAGCATAAGTGCGCTTAAATACCACAGGGTGTTTCAGGCAAAGCGCAGCAAAAACTGAGTGACAGAAAAAGAGTGTGTACACACACGTTTTATATATTTATTTGCCATATAAATACAATGTTGAATAATGCCAAATCTTTTTCAAATTTCACACCTGATACACCCTAATAGAAATGCGCCAGCATTTCTCTCTCTCTCTCTCTCTGTTTTTCTCTTTTGAAGGAACACAGGGCACAGGACTTTGTCCAGCCCAGAGAGAAAGCGGGATATACTGCGAGTGTGTATGTAAATTTTCTGCTTTCTTGCCGCAGTCAGGAATGTTGGAACAACAACAACAACAACAACAACAAATAATAACTAGCATAAAAATCAACTGTAAAAGCGCTGGCAAAGCAAGCAGGCCGCGCTCTGCGTTGCAAAGTAGAAAAAATATCAAGTATACGCAATGTCAGACAGGACAGAAAAGAAAGAAGCAGAGGCAGAGGCACCTTATGGCAGCCCTGGCATATTTGTAAAATTCCACTGTGCACAGTGGTATGAGGTGTTGTTGCTGCCGCTGCTGCTGCGGATTAAACAACAAATTGCAGCAGGAAAGGAAAAGCCGCTTGCAAACGATATTAAAAATTAAAGTTAAATGAGTTTGTTGCTGTTGTTGCTGTTGTTGCTGTTGCTGTTGCACTCTGCTGGTGGTCGCCGCATGTCATGTTGGCCTGCGGTTTATGCTGAAATTCACCTTGAATGTGCCACAAACAAAAAAAAAGAGGAAACAAAAACCGCAAAAGGAAAAAAAAAAAGAGAATAAACCGAAAATAAAAATCTTGCTGCAATTATTTACGCACACACACAGAGGGGGCGACGAAGAGAGAGAGAGAGAGAGGGAGGGGGGCAACAGCTGCCAGCTTCTTCCTTTCTTGCCAATTGACAGACAGCCTGGCCCAGAAACAGGCCTGGAGTGGAGTACGGTATGCTTTAAATGCGAAATTCATTTGTCATGCTTATAATTGTCTCACTCCAGCAAATTGCAGTCTCTCTCTCCTCTCTCTCTCTCTCTCTCTCTTTCTGCCTGCAGTTTTGGGCAATCGGCAATTTTAATGAAATCGTTGCCCTGCCCTGCCCTGGCCTGGTCATGCCTGCACGTAGCTTCTCATTCTTCTCATGCCTCATGTGCGTCTGCGTGGGGCCCTCTTTGAATTGCTCTGCCTGTAATTATGCTTAATTTTTTTCGACTGAACTTGCAACTTGCTATGCCCCTGAACCTCTTCTCCCCTCTCTCCTTGCCTCACCCTCTCTTTTTCTCCTACCTCGCGTATTAAGTTGTTTGGCAGCTGCTGCCGCTGCTGCTGCAGTTGCAAATTGAATAATGAGCCGCCATTTGGTTTTATGACATTTCGATAATGATGATTATCTTTCTGCCTGCGTAATGCCTTTATAAGGCTAACAAATTGTACTGTGAGAATTGCTATAAATCTGCGCGCTATAATTCCCATGGAAGCCGACGCCGCCGCCGTCAAGATCAAAAAGTGCAGCAAAGCAAAACAAACTGAAATCGATCATGATTGAAGGCGAAGGGCAGAGGCAGACCGACCGACACACACACACACACACACTCTCGACACACACACACTGGCACAACAAGTCGGCGAGTGTTTTGTGAAACATCAACATTTTGACAGGCACCACAAATCCTCTTGAAATCAGATTTATATAAAACAGACGCAGACGCTGCTCCAATGAAACCTAAGGAGATATGCTGTGCAGAGGGGGGAGGGAGTGTGTAGAGGGGTAGGGTTAAAAAAGCGCAAAGTCATTGTCAGCACGTTGCGCTTGGCCTCGCAGAGGAGAGGGAGCGGGAGCGGGAGCGGAAGAAAAGCAAACAAAAGAAAAGAAAAGGTTGTTGCAGGTTCCAAAGTCGTTGCCGACTGAAGCAACGAGGTTCCACAGAATGTGGCAGGCAGTGTGTGTGTGTGTGTGTGTGTGTGTGTGGAGTGGCAGCAGAGCAGGCAACGCTTTAATGTGTAACATGTAGCCAGGTTGCTCTGGCCTGTTGCCCTGGCCTGTTGCTGCTTGCCCCATGTTGCTGTCGTCGTCGTCGTCGTATTTATTTTCATTTTGAAGACATTGTAGTGTCATTTCAGCAACGACTTGTCCAGCCACAGCGAGTCTGGGCTGCGTCTGCGATGAGAAACCGCAGCGCACTGTGTCGAGAACTGATCCCAATCCGTGTAACAATTCAGTTCGCCGCTTGCAGCTTTTAATTAAGCCAAGCGGCGGCAACTGGTTGCAGTCTCTCTCTCCCTCTCTTTCGCTCTTTCTCTCTCTCTCTCTTTCTCGCTCTGAAGTTGAGCAAAAATAATTTATCTGCGCGTAAGCCGCAGTTGTATCTGTGCGCGCCTATCTGTCGCACTGTGGCTGTAGCTGTATCTGTATGTCGATGTATCTGTATCTATATCTGTCTGTCGTATCTTCAGCTGTATCTGTAGCTGTATCTGCCTGCCTATCTGTAGCTGTATCTGTAACTGCAATATGTATCTGCTCGCCTTGCCTTTTTGTTTGCTCAAGTCTCTCACGACGCGCTGCTGCTGCCCCGCTGAGCGTCAACACCCTCAGCCAGCCACACGGAGCAGACCCCAAGCAACCTGCAGCAGCAGCAGGGGCAGTCGAGGAGGGGGGATCGGTCCGGGGACAGCATCACGTTCATGCGTGGCCACATTTTTTTGTGCCTTGCTGCGTTTTGTTCGTTTTTATGGCAATAATTGCAACTTGATGACTTAATTGCGGATGCAACTTGTTTTCCAACCTCCGTGCCGCGACAGACACGACTCCAGCTCTGACTGCGCGCTCCAACTCTGACGCTGACGTCGACGGCGGCCTGGAAATTGAATTTTTCCACCTGGCGTGGTAGCGTAGCGTAGTACGTAGTGCAGCGCGCTTTTAAGCAGGATACGCTTTCATTATTTCCAGATAGAGTCGGGCAAATGTAATTTTCCCCCCATTGCATAAGCAAATAAAATTTCATTAATTTATGACTGCCAAGGCGCGCCTGCCCGTGCCGCTGGCCACTGGCCCCCTATGCCTGCCGCCCCTGCCTGGCTCGGTTCCTGCCTCGGTTCCTGCCTCTGCCTCCATTAGTTGACTTCAAGTTTGGAGTTATTTTTATAATCGCAGCAACGTGACATTTATGCGAGTGTTCATGTAAATGATTATTACGTGCCGCAGTGTCCCCCTCCCCCTCCTACTGCCCCTGCCCCTCTCCCCCTCTCTCTCTCTCTCTGTTGTGCCTACAATTGCTGCGAGTTGTTTGCAAAGTAGATTTCATGATTTATTGCCAGCTGTGTAGTGCAGTGTAGTGCCGTGTAGTGCTGTGTTGTGTCTGTGCCTGTCACTCGTCGTTCCCCCCTGCCTCCCTCTGCCCGTCTGTCTGTCTGTCTGGCAACGCCAAAGTAATTTTATGTTTAATTAAAAAGAATTCTCCCTCTTTGATGGACATTTCATGTGCGATCTCTCTCTCTCTCTCTCTCTCTCTCTCTGTCTCTCTCTGTCTTGTTGTTGCTATTTATATTTAATAATAGTTAACATGATTTCTTGAGTTTCGACTTGAAGATACTATTGCCCATGTCATGTCTATCTCTCTCTCTGTCTCGCTCACTCCGTGCACGACTTTGATGTTGGCTCGTTGCGTGGGCAATATTCAAATCAGTTTGACATGAGATTGCAGTTTCCAAAGATTGAATTGCTGCTGTGGTCTCTGAGTGAGTGAGCAAGGGCCTTCAGTCTTCAGTGGATAGACATGCGATACCAGATCAGACAGACAGACAGAGAGGGGGAGGGGGTAGAGTGTGCGGGCTGATACTTGACAGGCGCGAAGATCATCGGGTATGGCTCATAACATTATCATAATCCAAAAGAGCTGAGCAGGAAATTGCCATATTAATTTCAAAGAGATTTACATAATATTGCAGCGAAAGAGAGAGAGAGAGAGAGAAATAGATAAAAGTTAAGGCATATTAAAACAAATCAATTTGGTATAGAGTTTTAGCTACGGCTGCCAAAGAGAGTATTTTGAAAGAAAGCAAAGCTAAAAGTTCACGAAAATATGAATGTATTAGTTACGTCTAGAGTTCCGCATTTATAAGGTTAAATTTCAATTAAAGATTTCAAATAAAAAGCTTAAATTTCATATAATGCTATGGCTATAAGAAAAACAGAATTTTATGGTTAAATAAACAAGAAAAATAAACGAAATGTTCCAGTAATTTTTGGTATTTTGTATTTTGATTATTGAGAGCAATTTAATTAGTATTTACTTTGAGTTAGTATACGATAAAAAAGAGATTCCTTTACCCAGTCGGCTGCTGGCAATGAATCATGGTACTCTCTGCAAGCAACCCACATATCTTTTATCGCTATAAAAAAAAAACCGTACACATTTAAGAGAAACCAACGAAATCGAAACGATTTAATTAACATTCTGTTCCCTTTTTTCCATTCTCATTTTCTTGTTCTCTCTCTTCTCTCTTCTCATTTCAGGTAAGTCTCATATCCGCAATAAAATCGAAACGTTTTGTCTGACGTTGTTGGGGTAAGTGGCAGCAACTGCAGCCGTACAGCAGAGGGGAAATTGATAAGGCCCGCCCCGCGCATCGTGTGCAGTTTAAAAACTCATTTAGTGTCCAATCAAGCGGCCATAAAATAAAGTCAATAAATCAAGCATAAAAGTAACAAATGCACAGATAACGCACACACACACACACACACACATACACACAGATACTCACACACTCCCATGCAGCGCTGCATTTCAATAAAATTCGATACCTTTTTGGGGTCGGGCAGCAGCGGCAGCTTATCAAGGTGTGATGATCACTTTGCGTGCCCGTCGAGCTGCGGCGCCTGACTTGCATTTCACAGCAGCAGAGGGAGAGGAAGGGAGAGGCAGATATAGTGAGTGTGAGCAGAGCAGAGCATCAATAAAAATAAATATCGATATGTCACAGCTCGCTGGGAACTGTAAATGACATTGCAGACATTTGAAATTCAATGGAAACTAGAATTTACATAGATTTTATATTAATTTCCTATACAGCATATCGAATTACATAACCTCAAAGCAGGCATATATATAGGGGGAGGGGGGTAAATCACCTGAGCACGATTCCAAAATCAACAAACGCGCATAAATTTCGAAATGAGCAACAGACACAGACACAGTCACAGATGTTGCTGTTGCAGCCAGCGGGTGGGCAACGGCAGCAACAGTTGCCGATGCAGGCAGGGATCCCTCTTGAATCCAGTTTCTTCTTCTTCTGCCATGCTGCGGCTATCCACAAATTGCTCGTGTTCAGCTTTAAATCGTTTTACGTAGTTTTGAGACAAGTCCAAAATGTGTGTGTGTGTGTGTGTTGCCAAATGTGGCGCTGTTTGTAAATCACGCACGCAGCAAGGCGGCACGCCGAGGCAGGCTTGACCAGGGCGCACACGTTGCACACAGCACGCTGCATGCTGCACGCTGCACGTTGCACGCAATCGTCGCGTCGCGTCGCGTCGCTTCGCCGATCGACGCGTCGATCGATTGAGTCGGCGTAGTCAGTTGCGCTCGACTTGCTTGTGTGTCAGTCGTTTTGGCCAAGTATGTTAATCTTTTTGGATACCCTACAAAACAGGCTAGCAGGGTAGACGAGCTCGGCAACTCTACTTAAGCTGGATTTGTCTGTATGTACTGTTATAGCTCAGAGACTAGTTGAGTTAGAGCTATGAAATTTGGTAAGAACATGTCTAGTTAAGGCACATAGCTAATGGCATGCATTTCGGGTTAAAAAAGTATAATATTTTCCTATTAAATCAACTTTGTCTGTATGAACATTTCTAGCTCAGAGACTATATAAGCTAGAGCTATGAAATTCGGTAAGAATATGTCTAGTTCAAGCACACAGCTAATGGCATATGACCCAAGCTTATAAAGTAAAGTATACTCTACTTTAACCAACTTTGTTTGTATGAACATCTCTAGCTCTGAAACTATATAAGCTAGAGCTTTGAAATTTGCTGACAATATGCCTGAGTAATGTATGCAGCTGAAGCTTGCTCTAAATTTTGACCACGCCCCCTTACGCCTACTTAATTTCATAAATTTCAATGGAAACCTGCATATTTTTTTGCTCTATTTGTTTTTAGTTGCCTATCGGGTATTTTCGAGTCGTGTCACTTTTCTCTGGTAACTTTAACTTACTTTGGAACGTTTCTTTACGCTGGGCTGCCGACTGCGACTGCGACTGCAGTTGGAAATTTATGCGCTGTTCAAACGGCGCGTAATAAATTTGTTTGCTCTCTCTTTCTCTCTCTCTCTCTCTCTCTCTCTTCCTTTCTCGCTCTGTGACTGTGAGCGCGCGCGCATGTTCATTGAATTTGTTGTTGTTCTGCTTGGGCCACAGACAAATCCCTATAAGCATTTACCCCCTGCCCTACGTTCTGCCCCCGCTCTGCCTGCCCCTGCGTTGTTGTAGCTTGCGGCCACTTCATTTTGTAGCTTTTAACAACATTTCAGCATTCTTCTGTATTTGTTTATCTAAACGTTTTATTCATTTCTGTTTCTCTCTGTGTGTGTGTGTTGTGCCTCTTCGTGCTCGGGCTTATCTGCATCTCCCTCTCTCTCCTCCTCTCTCTCTTTCTCTCTCTCTTTTGCAATTCGTGCTGCCGTTTGGCTTAGTCCTGCGCGGCGGCCTAATTGATGCGCAGAGTGTTTGCGCCACGCGGTTTTCTGCGCATGCGCAACATTCACACTTTGCCTTTCGCTGGAAAGGAGGGGGGAGAGAAGGTGTAGAGGGGGGAAGCTTGCCACAGACGTCGCCGTTGCCTTGTGGCACATCTGACTGCGCCATCTCCAGTTGATTGCACATTTTATTTGCGCATTTATTTGCATATTTTCTCACACGGCAGCACTGCTGCCTGCCTGTCTCCCCCTTCCCTCCTCCCCCTCTCTTGCTGGCAGCATCTGCAGCAACTTGTTTGTGTTACCTCACCCCCTTGCCATCCTTCCCTTGCTGCTTCCCCCTGCTTGGCATTGCAATTCAATTGTCCCGATCGTGCATTTCTTTGCTCTGTTAGTTGCAGCTCCCCTCTTTCACTCTCTCTGTCTCTCTCTCTCTCTCTCTCTCTTTGCTTTGTTTCTCATGTTTGCCGCTTGGCTTAATAGTTCATTTAGTTTGCATTTTTATGAAGTCTTTGTGTGGGTTGTGTAATAAATTTAACTCAGCTTTATTTATGTGCCATCCCCAAGACATTTATCACTCAATTTGAAGGCGTAATTGGGCGCAAAGCGACAGCGGCAGCCCCCCTCCTCCCCCTTCCCACCCACTTTCAACGGAAGCTGCCCCAAACATGTTGGCAGCTCTGTGGCATATTTTGCATATCGTTATGCAGAGTTGTGGAGCTTGGAGCTCCCTGACTTTTCTGTTTGATTGCCTCCTGTGATGGACAGCGCTGCATGTGCGATCTTGTCAACTGACACTGACCAAATTTGGTAGTACGATGTGGCACAGACTCTTTGTTATTCCACTCTCTGTCTGTCTTTCTGTCTCTGCCAGCAATTGTATTGTCAGCTGGCAGATTCTTGCAGCGAGTTATTTATTTTATTGCTCCATAAGATATGAGAGAGTTGCAGATATTTTGACTTTATTTAGTAAACTCGTTGAGTTTATCAGCTGCAAACTGTACCTAATCGGGCGCAGAGAAAGATGCAGCTGCATGGATGGAGAAAAATAGATGGATAGCTAGATGAATCTGCATAATTGTTAGCTGTTTTCAATTACCAAATCCCAATGCTTCAGCACAAAGAGCAATTGTTTGCTGCTGCTGTTGCTGTCGTTGCTGTTGCTGGCGAATTGGATATGTTGCTGGCGCCATTAAACAATAAATAAGCAATTTGCGCAGCTGAAGTGCACACGGTGCTGCACAGCGCACTATGCTCCCCCACACATACCCCTCCTACCTCCCACCCACCCATCTCTCCCTGCTGCTGCACAATTTGTAATTTCATTTCATTATGCCATGGCAAAGTCGCATCGAGTCGCATCGAGTGGAGTTGTTGATGGATGGACAACTCGTTGACGGGGCCAGAAACGTTGCTGGTGGCGCCCCCTGGTGGCGCGTAGCAGCACATGCTCGTCGTTTCGCCATTTTTGGCTTGAACAATTCACGCGGTGTTAAATTGCTTTGGTTATGTTTGCCAGCCAACTCCCAGTTGCCCATTGCCAGTGGCCAGTTGCTCCTGTTGCCACTGCTGCTACACCCTGTGCCTGCTGCTGCTGCTACACCCTGTGCCTGCTGCTGCCAGCCAAACTCTGCAAACCATTGGGATTCTCTCTCTCTCTCTCTCTTTCTGCCCCATGCCCAACTTCCTCTGCATCTGCATGAGCAGCCTGGGCTTTTGTCTCTGTTCTGCCCACTCTCTCCCACTCCCACTATCGCTGTCTCTTTCTCGTATTTGTTGCTGTCTGATTGCCCGCAAAAGGCAGCGCAACAAAAAATCGAATTTCCCGTGCGGACTGATTCGATTTGGCGTTGCAATTTCACGCTGTGTTATTGCAAAGTGGCTGCAACTGCCCGAGCCAGGACACCGCACCGGGAGCAGCAGCCGCACATGGCCAGCTCTGGCCAAAAATAGCAATTTTCAGTCAGGAACGGAAAAAAAAGAAACCGAAGCGAACCAAAATTCTCATTTAGTGACGAATTAAGCGCCAAAACAGACAGCGCGCGATTCACTGTGTCAGAGCAGACACTGCCCCTGCCCCATCTCTATCCCTCCCCCCTCTACGTTAGCCTTGGCATTGTCAAGTGCATGGGGGGATGGGGAAACTGCATGGCCAATACCTACATCCGGCCAGGCCAGACAAGGATTAGAGTGCGGGTGTGGGTGAGGGGGGGTGAGCTATCTGTGACCGTGCATCGATTGGTTTTCTGTCTCCCATTGTTTAACCCGGCCTTTAACGCCATTTTGTGCTGTGTTAACGGGTTTGCTGTATGCGCCGCCATTGTTTGTGAGTCTAGTGGGGTGAGGGGGGATCCCTTTCGCGGCTCAACTTCTGACAGATTGTCTGGGCAAGGGCAAGTGCAATATTAGAGCATGATTTATTTATGCAATTTTTAAGCATAAACTGTTGGACACGCCCCCTGCCTACTGCCTGCCGCCTCCCTTGCCCCCTTTGCCCTCCATTGACATTTGTCTATCATTTTGACGCTGGCTAACAATTTGTTTCCGCGCTCTCCCTGTCTCTGTCTGCCTGTCCATCAGTTTGGCTGAAATGCAATAGGGTCAGCGAGAGAGAGAGAGAGAGAGAGAGGGGGAAGAGAGAGTGAGAGAGCTTGCACCCGTCTCGCGCAGGGTATCCATTGCCATAGTGGAAGTGTCGGCACGTCAATTTGTTTGTCTGCCTGTCTGCCACTGACTTTGAGCGCCCCCTTCCCCCCACACTTCCCTCTCACTCATCTACTCTCTCTCTCTCTCTAGCTGGCAACCTGCACACGGTGTTGAAATTATGATATGTTGCCAGCATATCGAATTGTGTTGTGGCTAATAAGTGTGCGTTAGTGTGAGTTCATTTCTGGTAATTACTGAACATAGCTACACGTTGGTATTAATTACACACACACACACACACATAGACAGAGTGAGAGAGACAGCAACACACTTCAATTGCAGTTAAAATTTAAATGCAACTCGAAAATTTAATTGTATTTCTGTTGTTTGAGGGAATTTAAGATAAAACAGTATTTTATTCTTATCATATATGGCTTATTTTGTAAAGTATCAAAGTATCTTAGCTTCTAGTGTCTTTATATGGTTTATCGAAGTGTGTGTCTTATGCCATAAAAATAGACAAAAAGTCACTAAAACTATATATGTCTGTGCGAACGCCTAGATCTTAACTATTATATGAGCTAGGGATACCCAATTTGCTGGCAATATTCTTATATAATGCAGTATTTGTAAGCTGCTTATAAAATTTAGCCACGCCCATTTTTACTGTACATTAATCTATATATATCGAACTGTAAGCGTAATTTAAAAATGAAGATCAGAGACTATGCAAGTTATATGATAATTTTAAGTTAATCTGTAATAATTCTTTACATATTTTACTGCAATTCAAAATTATGTTAACCTACTTCTTTACTGTATATTCTCTTATTTTTTTATGAAATAAATATGTAATTGTGCCCACTGTGCGCTGCAATTAGTCAAACCTCAACTCAAAAGCAGCTGCTCAATTCAAGTGAGAGAACTAAATGAGCATTAAAGAGCAATCGCTACGGGTGGCACCTGCCCCCCCCCCATCCTCTCTCTCTCTCTCTTTTGCCACCTTCCTTCTTTGACTGCGCTTTCCCAGCTTGTCCTTAACGCAATCAGCCACAATCAACACCACAAGCCAAAAGCAATAAAATGCATAATCAGCATTTTTTATAATTTTTCTTCTTCTTTGCCATCGTTAGTAGTGGGAGAAATATGCAAAAAACCAGAGAGGAAAGAAGGAGGAGATGAAGAAGAAGTATTTGAAAAGGCGAAATGCGTGCTGTGAAATGGGGGGCGTGGACTAGGGCGATGGCGATGGCGAAAGAAAATAAATGAGGCACATTAAAAATGCAAAAGTACATGCTAACTACAACAATTATCCTTAATGTTGCCAGCAGCAACTATGGATGCCATTAGGAGGCAGCTTGTCCGACAGAGCAGCACTCCCTGCCACACCCCTCCCTGCCCCCTGCTGATCACTGGCAAAGAAATTCAAATTAAAATGCTTCTCGATGCTATGCAAAATAGTTTCAATTTTGTGCCAGCGCGGAATGCTCATTACGCAGAGCAGGAGGGGAGGCGCAGAGAGAGGGAGGGCAGCGAAGAGATAAAGCAAAAAAAAAATGGCGTGGAAAATCGAAGGGAAATTGCTGTATGTGTGTGTGTGTGACAGGCGGCAAATAAAGACATTTAATCGCGACGTTCGCTCGGTCATTCGATCGGGAAATTGCAGTTAATTATTCGACAAGAATTCTCAATTGAAAGGCGACGGTGTGTGCGTGTGTGTGTGTGCTGCTTATTGATTTACGGTTATGTTGCAGTTGCAAGTTAACCAGGCTGCACGGCAACCCTGCCAGTAAGCAACCCTAGACCCTAGTCATTTATCAATTATGTTATTAAAACAAGGCGGCAGCACTTGCGTGTGCCACGCGTTTAGGCCAAGTTGAGGAAGGGGTGGGGGGGAAACATGAAAATTCAATTATGAATTACTAGCAAGGTTGACGCCCTGCCATATTACCCTTTTAGTGCCCCCTCCCCCCTCTCTACCCACCCAGTTGTAAGCCAAGTCTGTGGCTTAAGGCAATTTGCATGTGCAAATATTGCAAATCTATTCGCGACGATGTGATGTGGATGGAGAACGTATCATTTGCATTTGGTTACTACACAAATACGCGTATTACAGATGGAGAGAGAGGGAGAGGGGTAGAAGGAGAGAGAGAGGGAGAGAGAGCGAGGACACTCGCTGCAGACGTCTAATTATGTCGAGCAAAGTTGCAAACAAATTTTGCCCGTCATGCGGGCTGCAAATAAAAATAAATATTTACATTCCATTTGGCAAAAGCGCGCCTTCTCACTCCCACCCACTCGCTGTCTCTGTCTCGCTCTGCTTGCCAAAGGAAAATTGTGCGTAAAAAGCGCTGGCATATTTGTTAACCTCAAGCAACAAGAACCCAAACCCAGAGCCAGAACCGAACCCAACCCAAACCAACCCAGAGCAAAGCAAAGCGAAGCCAGCGCCAGACAAAATCGATTACCAACTGATTGACTGCATGAGATGATGATGATGATGATGATCATCATGATGATAGCAGTAGGTGCTGATGTGGATAGGGGTATACAAGGGGGGGGGAGCAGCACTTCTTGCAGTTAAAATGGTAATTGACTTTTTCGCGTAACCGCAATGTGTGTTGGCCTGAGCTGAGCTGAGCTGGCAAACTTGTTGCCATTCTGTGTCTATGTGAAGAAGGAGTTGGATAAGGGGAGTAAGGGGTGTCTATATGGACTGCAGCTATGCAGTCTAGTCTATATCATCGCCCTGCTGTTGTCCCTGATGTGCAATAATGTGCTGCATCAGCAGCAGCAGCAGCAGCAGCTCGAATGCAATTTCACAAAATGCTTGCATAAGCCAAGGCGCAGGGATGGCAGCAGCAATGTCATATTGAAGTTTATCAACTCTATGAAAATATTCAGAGAGTGGGTGAGAGAGAGAGAGAGAGAGTGTGTGTGGGAGTGAGACAGGCTGCAATTTTCAATTTCGCGCACACTTTGCACAGATAATAGAAATTTCTTCTTTCTTCTGCTTATTGACACAAATCGCAAACGCATTTGACATAAGTGCCCAAACGACAGGCTACTCCAGTAACGCCCCCCTTCCCCTCCCTCCCCTTTGCAGCTCTGCCCCTGCTCTGCTCCCCGCCTGCCTGCTCGTCTTCAATTGGCGGGGAAATGTAGGTTATGAGTAGCTAAATGGCAGCCCTTTGTGGCACTCACTTGGCTTTCTCTCCCGCTCTCTCCCTCTCTCTCTCTCTCTCTTTCTCTGCCTGTGAATCTCTGCAACGCTAAGCTGCTTACTTATTGCACCCCTTCCCCACTTTTTCGCCTGGACAAAGCAACTGCAGCAGTTGGTACTTAATACTCTGCTAGGAAAAAGGGGAATACGAAAGTTTTTCCATTTAAAATCCTCAGCAAGTACAGTTAGATTTCATGATCATTGCAATTGGAGTGCGTAGGATTGGGTAGCAAAGCCATTACCAAGTTATCAATAAGGAACTGTTTTTAAATCTGTTGTTTGCTGGCCATGGGAATTGATGATAGCACAAGTAGCAAGCAAGAAACCCTAGAAAACTTGAAAAATATTGTATCTGCAATTGAGACATATTAGAAGGAGTTGGGAAATATTGTATATATAAGGGATAAATACACTATTGTATAAAATATTAAAGAGATGAAGTGTAGACAGTTTCTTAAAATTTCAAGCTTATCAGCTTGCAGATCACGAATATATAGCTATATATTGTATATATCAGCCAGTAGCATGTAAAAATAAACTATGAGCTTTCATATATATTTATTTTATCATACTTTCTCTTTATATTTAACTGATCGGCATATCGTCTTGCAGATCAGGAATATATATGCATATATGTATATAGTTCCCAAGCCTGTTTGCTAAATAGATATCAATCTAAAACCTTAGTAGCTTCCCTGATATATTTATGTATCTCTCTCTCTCTCTCCTTCTCTGGCTCCCGCTAAGTGCTCCTCTGTACCTCACCCTCACACCTCCTCCTGCTCTCCCCCTTCTCCCTTGCCGACTAATCAATTCAACTGCGTCCGCTGTGCACTCTGTGGCACATTTTGCTGATTGGCTTCTCAGCTGCCCCTGCAATCGCTCTTCTGTCCGGCTGGGCCCTCTAGGCCAATGGGGCAGGAGTAGGGGCAAGTGCAGGGGCAGAGCAAGGGGGCAGGCAAGGGGCAGGGGCATGCTGGGGCCACACTTATAGCCACTTAGAGCAAGGCCCAACAATGAAATATATTTTTAATCAAGCCAAATCGAATTCGAGGCAATACACCGGTGGCTCATTATTTAGGCAAATGTGCAGCCATTAACTACGCCCATGGTGAGGGGGGCGCGGTGAGGAGGTAAGAAGAAAAAGTTGACCCAACGCGCAGACTAAGGGAAAAATTGACAAATGCGGCCACTTAATGTGCGAGACGGGGCCAAATGTTAAACAATTTTCCACTGCCAAAAAATACTGACTAATTAATATGAGAAAGTGTCCCAGAGGGCAGGGTGTACCCCTGGTAGGAGGGAGGTGAGGAGGGGGGTAACAGTGTTGCCACACGCCGCTTGGCACGCATTGAATTTTATTTGATTCTGTAAAAATTTAATTTCGACAAGGAATTCTTGTCAGCGTGTAATGGCAACAACAAGACGAAATACATCAGCAACATTGAGCAAAGTAACAGCAACAACATGAGGCAGCAACAGCAGCAACAACAGCAGCAACAACAACAACAGCAACAGCAGCAGCAGCAACATCAACACGGCAGGCGGCAATTTCTCAATGTTTTTGTGAGAAATGAATGAGCCAAGTAGCGACAGAGACAGAGACAGTCGCAGTATGTAAGAGAGAGAGAGAAAGAGAGAGAGAGGGCGACTGCGACAGAGACAGAGTGAGTGAGTGAGTGACATGGACTGACTTGAGTCTTCAGTTTGTTGAGGGAATTTTGCATTTTGTTTGAATTATTGCCTTCATTAAGATTGCGTTGTTGATTTCAGCGCATTGCGCCCCCGTCACAGACTGCCAGGCTGCCAGTCTGCCTACCCCCCCCCTCTTGGTATACCTTGCCAACCGCCCCTCTTTCGCTCTGTCTGCACTTGACAATAAATTTTATTGTAGCCCGCGTTGTCTACGCACCATGGCGCAGTCGACACAGTCGACGGCATCTTAGGAGTATTTTTAGCCTAATTGTGAATGAAGTCACAGTCGCAGGCAGGCAGCGTAGGCATCGCCCCTTGCTGACATGTGACTAGCCTGCCCACCCACTCCCCCCCTCTCTGCTTTTGATTGCCTACGGTTAATTGTGCGAAATTCATTCATATGGAAAATTTGCCAGACTGAAACGATTTTGAAGTCATAATTATGTATGGGAATTTTGCTAGCAGTGCTGCCAGTGTTGGTAAATGATGCGTGTGACTCGTTCCTCGTTACACGCTACTCGTTAATCGTTACTCGCTGCACGTTACTCGTTACATTCTACTCGTTACATTTAACTCGTTACACGTTACTCTCCTTTTTTACTCCTTTTACTCGTTCAGTGTTGGTTATCGCTCTGCCAGTGTTGGTAAATGTTGGCTGTCTCTTACAAAACGTTACTAACTACTCGTTACTCGTTACAACTTACGCGCTACTCGTTATTTAGCCGGAATAACTAGAATTCTAATCGTTTTTATTTTTCTCCTCGTTTTTGAGTTATCTTTTGCTTTGCCAGTGTTGGTAAACGACTCTCTCTCTCTCTTTCTCTCGCTGCTCGCTATTTCTGTATTTGTGTTGCATAATTAAAATTCTAGCCATTTTTACGCTCGTCTTGGCAATTTCACTTTTTTCCGCTTACTCTCTGCGCCCTCCCCCCTGCCCTCACTTGCTCTGTCAATAGCCCCGAGGGCAAACTTTCCAAATTTAACGCTCTGCACAATGAAACTTGGTTTGAGCACGGGCAGGAGCAGCAACGGGAGTAGGAACGGGAGCAGGAGCAGGAGAGGTTGTTATTTTTTTTTTTTCATTCATTTTCTGCAGAACAATTACAACTAGCTGGAGAACCAGTGGCATGACTGACTGGACTCTGTTGGGGCGGATTGGGCGGGCTTATGCAAACAGGAAATGCATAATGAACACGCGGCAGCAGGCGGTCCGGCAACGCCGTCAGCGGCACACTGACTCACAACCAGCGGACTCTCCGACTCCAGCTCCGACTCCAACTCCGACTCCAACTCCAACTCCGACTCCAACTGTGACTGGCTTTCATTCATTTTTGAGCGGTTTCGTGGTTAACAAGCGCTTCCTTATCCTTATTATTTTAATGCCTGCGGCAGCTTTTCATCTTACTTACTCTTTGCTCTCTCTTCCTCTTCCTCTGCCACTGTTTCTGCTTCTTCTTCAGCAGCAGCAACTTCTTTCTGCATTCGCTTTCCCATAGCAATTTTCCATGGCATTTTCATTGCTGTTGTTGTTGTTGCTTGTTTAAATATTTCAACTACCTCACGTAGTTGTAGTTGCTGCTGTTGTTGTCTGTCTCCCTCTCTCTCTCTCTCTCTCTCTCTCTCTCTCTCTCTCTCTCTCTCTCTCTGTCTGTCTGTCTGTCTCGCCTGGCTCGAGCTTGGGCTTTGTGCGCATAATTGGGGTTAACTACGGCCAGGTGCGGCAGCCAGTTGCAGCAGCAGTTATGCCACGCCCCCACGCCCCTCCTCCCAAACGCCTATCACCATCCTGTCATGCCAGAACGCCGGAACCCTACAGGAAGCGCCGGCCCATTGTGCCAAAGTGTGCCAAAAAAAAAGGAAAAGAAAATACAGAAAAAAGAAAAGGAAAAGTAAGAATTTTGCCGCACTTATAAATTGTCGGCTCAGGTTTCTTATTCATAGTTAAATGCATTATTCTCCCTCTCTGCCGCACACACACACTAACACACTCACTCTCACTCTTTTCTACACTATATCTCTCTCTCTTTCCCTGCTGCTTTCATTTGCACTTCATGCAATTAATGCGAATTGAAAGTGAAATTTGCAGTGAAAATGTTGCCACTTTGCCTAAAACGCGCTAGAGTTTTTCTTTTTCATTTTCCAACACTTTTTATTTAAAATGAAAAACTAGAGAGAGAGGGGAAGAGAGAGAGAGAGAGACAGACAGAGAGTCGACAAAGTTGACACGCAAATTGAGAAATTCAATTAAAAACGAAGTTTTCTTTTATTTTTATTGCCCGAGTGCGAGTGTGACCGTGTGTCTGTGGTTGTGTTGACACAACGCACACACACACACAGACACCTGTCATCTCTTAGGCATTCCGTTTTTCAGGACCTGCCTGTCCTGCCTGCCTGGGCTCATCATCAATTCAGTTGATAATTATTTTTACGCAACGCAGCGGCGAGTGCATTAAAAATGCAAATGGCAACACTTTGCCACTTTGATGGCAGAGGCAGAGGCAGAGCCAGAGCGTGTTGCCAGTGTTGTCACGTTGCTGTTTTATTAATTTATTAAATTACAAAGAGTGCGTGTGTGTGTGTGTGTGCGAGAGCAAAAGAAAACAAAGCAACAGCGTGGAAAACTCGCAATCGCAACTGAAATTGAAAATTTATGAGGCGGCAGCAGTCGAAGAGTTGCTCGGGCTCAGCTGGGTGCACTGTCAATCGTGTGGCATGAATTATTAATTATTTGATTTTATTTTATTTTTTTTTTTATATTTCAAGAGAGAGAGAGAGTTGCAGCCTCTTTGCTGCCAGTGTTGCATTGCGGCACAATTTGCGTTTGCTCTGACAGGCTGACACTATGCCAGGCGCCCTGCAACACTGCAAGACACGCGTTGAAAGTGGGAGTGGGGTGGCAACTCTAGTTGGTAATGAAATTACTAGACTAGAAATGCGTAACGAGCCAAGAAGCTGATGAGCTGATTGCAAATAAAAGCAAAATTAGCTTAATCTAATTACCTGTCACACATTATTTTCGCCCAAGATCAAAAATGTGTATAGAATCATCCCCAGATCGGACAGACAGACAAACAGACAGACAGAGAGAGAGAGAGAGAGAGAGAGAGAGAGAGAGAGAAGAGACTTGCCAGACCGCTGAGCAACCCCGAACTGGCTACAACTCTGGCTGTCCTTTTGCTTTATTTATTGTGCGTGCCCAGGGGAAATGCCTGCAAAGCTGCGCCCGGGCACTACCTGCCTCCTGCCACAATTTCCCTCTCTCTCCCTCTCTCTCTCTCTCTACCTATCTACCTCCCTCCCTCTCTGTCTGTCGCTGTTCCCCTTGCTGTCTGTGAGTTTGTGAATTATTCAGTACGCAATCGATAAGGTCGCTGCCCAAAACCAATGGCATCATCTTCGACTGGCCGGATAAGCCTGCAGCCTCGCACTACCCTCACTCTCAGTCTCCCTGTCCCTTTCCCTCTCCCTGGTCCTGCTGCCCTCTCGCTGACAGTTTATTTGGCAAATTGCTTGCATGTAATATGAAACTTCTCGTCTCGCTTCCTGGCTAATTTTTTAGTTTGCCAATGAGTCACAGGGGGCAGAGAAAGAAAGAGAGGGGGAGAGGGATAAAAAATGTGTGCTAAATCGAAAATCTGAAACACGCGTCACGCATTGCAGCAGCCCGCCCCACCCCCTCTGCACTCCCCTCCCCTCTTCCACAACATTTTCCAAGCTAATTCGCCATGACTGTGACTCAGAGATTTTTCTCCTACTCCTGCTCCTGCTGCTGCCACCTTTGTCGCATATTCTACTCAAATTGCAGGCTTATCTGCCCAACTGTATCCTGCAATGGGCCACCCCTTTTTCTGTCATGTCTCACAACGCGCATAATTCACAAATTTTTGAATTTTCTAAAATCTGCAGGACGCTGCTCGTTTTTGTTGCGTTATAAATCTAATTAGAATATGTGCGGTGCGGTGCGGTTCTCTCCCCTTCCCTCCTCTCTCTCTCTCTCTATAGAGTAGAGCTGGCTCATTTCATATGCTCACCGCATCTGGCCGCATCCGTATCTGAAAATTGCCAATGGCAGCAGCCATGGCGCCAGTGCGTCTGGGCAATAAATTTGATTTGTTTCAAATTACAGCCAAAAAGCAATGAACAATTTTATTTATTCTTTCTCCCTCTCTCTCTGTCTCTCTTTTTATTCTATGCTTCTTGGCTGCATTTTTTGGTTAAGCCGCCAAATCGAATCTTACTCTGTGGTTACTCTCTGCGGGCAATTTTCATAATTTACATAAGCAAATCAAATTCCAAATAGAATTTGTGGGCTTGAGCTGGGCTCAGAGGGGAAGGGGGGTGGTTTGGAGAGGGGGGTTACCAGGAGGCGAAGTCCTTCTAGCTGGCGCGTCTTCTTTTATGTCATAAAATGGAACTATGTTGAGTGTTTGACGTAGATTTGCTCGCATTTTGTTCTATGTCTCCCCTCTCTCTCCCACTCACTTTCTCACTCTCTCACTCCCTACTGCCTGCCATTTGGTTGCTTTGTGCGTCTTTTGTATTGCCGCTGCGTCAAAGAATTTGGTTCAAGAGATGCTTTTGCTTTATGCAAGTGTAGGGTGTGAAAATGGCAGGAATAATGCGTGCATATAGCATATATTATTATACAAATAATATATAAAAAAAGGGGAAAAGAGGCATGCATAAAAATATATAAACTGTTTCAAAGAATTCCCCTTATTTTTAAAACAAAACTTTATAGAAATATAAACAGCTGAAAAGCTAGAATTATTTTCTTATACGCGAATAAAAAGTGTGACTGCCTTTGATTTTGCTGTCACTTTTTTCGCGTGCAGAGTTGCCACCTAATTGAAGTGTGTTAAGTTTGTTGTGCCTGAATTTGTCATGGAATTTTGTGCTGAATTCATAGCAAAATTTCCTGGGATTTAAGTTGTTAATTTGCAATTGACTTTTATAAAGAATTTCCAGTTAGTTAGATCATGGGTTGAGATTGATTGGATGATTATTAAATGCTTGCCCACTCGGTTTGTGTGGAGTGTAACGTGAGACGAAGCACTCAGAAGTGACATTGAGCCCTGCGGTTTCAGCCTAGGCATTTAGTTAGCTGTCAAATAGTTGCTAATTTTAAGGAACATAAAGAACACACAAGTCTCGAGTAATTTGGATAACGCACACGCGGCGGATTCATCAGGTACTTTTGGTTGAAATACTGCCTACGCCCTAACATTGGACTATATGCATATTTATTGGTAGTAATGTCAACTGTGCTAGCAACGGCGGCAGGTGCAAGCAGCACGGCAACAACAGTGACGCCCGATACGACAGTGACAGCTACAGCCACCGGAACAGCCACAGCAACAGCCACAGCCACTGTCACGCCAGCAGCAGCAGCAGCAGCAGCAGCAGCAGCAGCAGTGGCAACTGTGGCGACAACAGCGCCAGCAACAAGATCAACCACAACAACAACAACAACAACAACAGCAGCAGCAGCAGCAGAAGCTGAGAACAACTTTACTGCAATGTTGCTGGAGCATTCTGCTTCGACAAAGGCAACAATCGACATCGATGCCGCCAGCAATGTTAACCCCAGCAGCATCGTTGAGGTTGCATTGCTAAGAAAGCAGCAACAACTGCAGCAGCAGCAGCAGCAACAGCTGCAGAGCAGCAGCAGCAGCGGCAACAGCAGCAGGATCAACTGCAGCTACATAATGAGAAGGAAGATGAGGAGCAGCACATTAAGGAGCAGGAACAAGAGCAGGAACAGGAGCAGGAACCGGAGCAGGAGCAACTGCAGCAGGCGTTGAGCGGCGAGGTCAGCTCGGAGACGGGCATGGATAGTCAAAGTGATTATCTAGATCCCAATGAGTTTCCCTTGCCCGGTGCCAGGAAGAAGAAGAAAATGCAGAAGATCACACAAACTTATCCACGCCCGCCTGGCGGCTACAAATACTCCATGGGATTTCTCTACAGGATTGGCAGTCACATGGCCGGCATAACTTTGGATCTGCCCACACCATCGATAGTGCCCCGCATGCTGCGTGCCATGCCCCCGCCGCCGCCGCCCCCACCGTCACGTAACGAGGGAAATTCATCACGTTTTGGTGGCGCAGCAGTTGCAGCAGCTGCAGCAGCAGCAGCAGCCGCAGCCAATGCTAATCTACCGGCAGCAATTCAGCAACAACAACAGCAGCAACAGCAACGTCACCAACAGCAGCAGCAGCAACAACAGCAGCAGCAGCAGAATCTCCTCTACTCCGGCTACAGCAGTCCGCAGCGGCGTCTGTGGCATGCGGAGAATGCTGTGTGGCAATTTGATCGCAATTATCCATACAATCAGACCTATGCCTCATCCTATAGATTCCCCATGATGCCACTGGGCTTCGATCAGCATCACTATGGAGCGCAGCGTATGATGTACTCAAGATTCTATAATCCGGCTATGCCCATTTCGGGCTATCGTCATGTCTCGTCCAACATGCCGGCGGTCACTGAGCAGTCCACGGATTCGGTGCATGGCAATGTGGAGCAACAGCATCAGCAGCATCAGCACCAGCAGCAGCAGCAGCAACATCGAGAGCAGCAACATCATCAGCAGCAGCAGCAGCAGCAGGATGCAATTCATCGCAATGGACCGGCTGGCGAGATGGGACGTTCTGTACGCTCCACAGCAGCGTCGCCAGTGAGGGAACGCTTTGCGCACGGCGATCGTAATCCACACGATCCCCTGTCGTTCCCCTGCGAATCAAAGACCTTCTACAACAGCAGCACAGGCAACATGCCGCTGGGTGTATCCGGCGGAAGGATCAGACATCCAGTTGATCTGCGCAGCGGCATGCAGCGTGCCAATCAGCAGCAGCAGCAGCAGCAGCAACATCCGAATTCTATGGCCATGGAGCAGCAGCAGCACAATATGTCTAGACGTGGTTATCTCTCCAGCGAAAGCTTTCAGCGTTCCAAGAGTCAACACGTGGCCACAGCCAGTTCCAACTCATCCGGCTCGGACTCGCTGACCTCCTTCGACGCACAGCAGGCGGCAGCAGCAACAGTGGAGGATTACAACAAGACGCCGTATCACAATCATCCACAGCACAATTATCGCAATCGATTGCTCTATTTGCAGCAGCAGCAGCAGCAGCAGCAGCAACATCAGCAACAGTCGCCACATCAGCGGCAGCATCAGCAGCAACATAATCATCAACAGCAACATAACCATCAGCAGCAGCAGCAACACCAGCAGCAGCACCAGCAGCATCAGCAGCACCAGCAGCATCAGCAGCACCAGCAGCATCAACAGCACCAGCAACAGGATCAACAGAATATTCCAAACTATCCGCCTGCCCTGCTGCCTCGTCGCCTGCCCAAGTACGCGGATCTGCAGGGCCAAAACTTCCGTTCATATCGCTCCACGGGAGCACACATTGAGCCACGTGGAGTTAGCAGCCATGCTTCTACAGCTGCCCCCATCGGAGGCGCCACCAATGCTGTCGGCACCAACACTGCCTTTGGGCAGTATGCGGACGCACATGTTGAATCGCACGCGGTGAGCATGGATACCTTCACTGGCAGCGGCCTGGCCAGCTCGGATGAGGATCAACAACAATTGGACATGGAATACAATTTGCATTGCTGCAACAATGAGCCCAGCTCAGTGGAATTCTTCTCGGATACGGATCAAGTGCAGCATCAGCCGCATCATCAGCCCCAGCCGAGTCAGGAGAACGATTTCGATGGTCTCTCCTATGGCAGCCTGGGGGCCAGCGCATTCAGCTCCGACAGCACGGAGAGCGATCAGAGTGAAGCCTCATTGGAGTCCATGGTGCGCAAGATCACAATCAGCTGTGTGGCTCAGGCCACACGTGCCCAAATGCCCGATCTGAAGGGACCGAATCTGGTGCCCTTTGGCGATATGCATTATCTGCGGGAGGCGGAACGCAAGCGTAGTCTGCGCCTCAAGAATGGTTTGAAATGCACCGCACACTGCTGTGGGGACATGCCCGCCGCACCCAAGAGCAACGATGGCGAGGGGGTGGAGGATGACAGTGGCTCGGGGGATTCGGCTAGCTCCTATGTGGCTGGCGGCGGGGGTAGCAACACCAAAGTTGTCAGCAAGGTAGGTGAAAGTTGCAGGAATTCGATTTTCAGTCGATTAAATCGAAATATTGTTAAGAAATCGATTAATTACATATATCTAATCGTTTTCTGCCCACATGTGCATCATTTCAATCGATAAATTAATCGATTACATCGCTTCTACTGTTGCAGACACTAAAGGTGGCAACAATTCCATTTTCCAGTCGATTAAATCGATTATTTACATAAATCAAATCGTTTTCTGCCCTCATGTGCACCATTGCAATCGATAAATTAATCGATTACATCGATTCTACTGTTGCAGACACTAGAGGTGGCAACAATTCGATTTTCAGTCGATTAAATCGAAATGTATACATGAATCAAATCGTTTTCTGCCCACATGTGCACCATTTCAATCGATAAATTAATCGATTACATAGATTCTACTGTTGCAGACACTAGAGGTGGCAACAATTCGATTTCAGGGGCAACAATTCAATTTTTAATCGATACCTTAATCTCTTTCGTATAAAACAAATCGTGAAATCGAAAACCCTTACACAATTTTTCGATTAATCGACTCCTTTGGAGAGTTCCATCGATTCCGATAGAAATCGAACTCTAGCACGCATTGTAATCCCATCTGTCACACAGGATGAACCCGCATTGGATCACAATCATCCGTTTACCATGAAGCATCGTTATTGGCATGAATTCTTTGGGTATACACCAGCGGATCGGTTCTTGACACGCTCCAAGCTGGTTGAAATGAAACATCCACCGGAATGTGTTGGCGATCGCAGCAAATGGGATCCCCTAACCTTGTCCATATGGCAGAAGTTTCAGTTGGCACAGCAGACGCGTCAGATCTACAAGACAAAGATGCGACTATGGCGTTTTATTTACGAGGTAACCATGGTAAGTGCAGCTGAGATCAGATCTTCAGATGCATCTTGAGTTTCTCGTTGATATTTCGATTCGTCATTATACCCCTCTCCCCCTCGACTCGCACAGACTGTCTATCCACGCTATGGACTCTATTTGGTCGGTTCATCCATCTCGCTATTTGGCTCGAAATGCTCCGACATGGATATATGCATGTTGGCCTGCACCAATCCGAACATCGATCCACGCATGGAGGCCGTATATCATTTGCAGTTAATGCGTGAAATGCTCAATACAACGGAACAGTTTCAGGAATTCAATTTGATAGAGGCACGTGTACCGATCCTAAGATTCACAGATCGTCGTCATAAGGTCGAAGTCGATATAAATTTCAATAATTCCGTTGGCATACGTAATACACATTTGCTCTATTGTTATTCCCAACTGGAATGGCGTCTTCGACCTATCGCCATGACCATTAAACAGTGGGCACAATATCATAATATCAATAATGCCAAGAACATGACCATATCGAGCTACTCGCTGATGCTGATGGTAATACACTTTCTACAGGCTGGCGTCAATCCGCCAGTGTTGCCGTGTCTGCATAAAATGTATCCCGAGAAATTCTATATACTACAACCGACCGATTTCGGTTATGTTGATATGAACGAGGTAATGCCACCGTATCAATCGGAAAATGTACAAACACTGGGCGAATTGATATTGAATTTCCTACACTATTATAGTGTATTCGAGTATAATAAAATGGCGATATCGGTGCGGGTTGGCGGTGTGCTGCCCATCGAGACGTGTCGCTCATCGAAGGCGGCCAAAAATGATATACATCAGTGGAACGAGCTGTGCATCGAGGAACCCTTCGATCTAACGAATACGGCACGTTCCGTATACGATCCCGAGACATTTGATCGCATACGATCGATATTTTTGGCTTCATATCGTCGTTTAGAGACGACACGTTCGCTTAATTCCATATTTGAGGGATACGAAGGACCCAAAATTCAAATGCTGCAAGTGCCGGATAATTCAGATAACGAATCGGGACAGAAAACAACAAGTGGTAATTCCTCCAAGTTTGTCAGTGCTCAGCCATCGCCAAGATCGACAATCGATAATATAAGCAAAACTATCGATAATAAAACCACCAATACAACAACAACGGGCATTTGGAGTGATCTCAGTAGCAAGGTGAATCATCAGCAACATCATCAGCAGCTTCAGCTACAGCATCAGCATCAATCAAAGATCGAGCACGATGGGGCGACGCAAAGCGATGCAGTTAATCAAAACTCCCGAGCCACCACATAGAATGCAAGACAAAAGAATCAAAAGAACGAGTAAGAAAAAAAAGAGAGAGAAGAAGAGAAGTAAAAAAGCAAAGAAAGTGGTAAAAAAAAACATCAACAGGAATGAAGAAGCAAGAAGAATCAAAGCAAGAGTAACAAAATCCACCAGATTTTATATACTTTTCTATGGAAGCCAGAACCGAAATACGCATAAAGAAACAGAAAAACAACAGTGAAAGAGAGAAAGAGAAAGAAAAATATATAGATATTGAATAGAGTGTAGTTGCCGTAACCGAACAGCGTATCGCGTAGCTGTGGTATCCAAGCCAGGGGCTACCCAAAGCACAGATAGCCCGATCATAACTTATATCCCAGACAAACCCAACAAACATCACTAGATCTTAGCTCATTCGCAGGGACAAAAATATTTCACATAACGATCATATTCGGTGAGCCTTTTCATAAGGATTGACAAAACACTTTTAAATTTTACGTTTTATACTTTTACACTAGTAATTTCCGCAAGAATCCCAGCTTTTTAAATCTTCTACACTGAGTACCATTTGAGTTGGAGGAAAGAAATTCTCTCCTCAAACACTGACACAAAATAAAACAAAAAAAAATAACTAAAATAACAAAAAAAAAAAAAAAAAAAAATAATATAACCAAAACAAAATTTCCTAACAAATCAACAACTAGGGTAAAAAAAAACACACAATAGAAAATTTACAAAAAGGAAAATTCCAAAGAAAATTAACAAAAACAGTTTTAGGAATATTGCAATAATCGAGCAGAGTTAGGAACCTTTTATTGAATAACACGCACAAGCACGGCAAACACGTACACTGTGAGAAATACGAAATCTATAAATATGTACTCATACCTACAGCCCCCCAACCAGACAAACTGCCAGAAAGAAACGCGCAAAGAGACCTATACATACCTATACACACACAAATACACACACAAACACACTGACGCATACACGTAGCCACAATATTTATTCATAATTTTTGTAAAAAAAATGTTAAAAAATCTAAAAAACGCGCTTAGTCTTAATGAAAAAAAAAATGAAAATTCTAGCAGCGATTTCAATGCATATTGAAACTGCTTCAAGTAACTCGAAAAACATTAAGACGGCGCTGAAAAAAAAAATATAAAATAAATAAAACTTAAAAAAAAAATAAAAAAAAATTAATAAAACTACACAATAAAAAAAAACAGAGAGCTATAATTACTTGGTAACTGGAACTGGAATTAACAACTCGCTGGGAATTGTGATACAGTTGATATTAATCAATTTGCTTGATTAGTACATAAGGTACCCTAAATATAATACTATGGTAAAAATAAACCTTAAAATCAAAATTGTTCATTCTAGGATTTAAAACAGTTGAGATATGTGTGTTAATGTTTATTGTTTGAAGGTTATAAAAGCTGAACTATTCCTAAATTTATTATTATAAATATTTATGTATTTTTGACTATGCTGGGACTTGTGTCGCTTAGATGTCATATTAACTTTAGTTGGAATGGATATTCCCTTTTTTTTTGGTAGTATTTGCAACGGCAGCTGTGTTCGATGGGTGGGCGGTTGTGTGGGCGTGTCACGTAGCACATTGGGCCATCAACAATGGCCGAAAATGCGCCAAATTATTACATCAATTGCAATGCTCGATTTCAGCTACAATTACGGTTATGTGTAGGGGGGGGGAGGGGGAATGCAGGGTATATCGTACTGAGTACATTGGTGGTTGGTATTGAGTAATTGATATAATGTCAGCACATTCAAAATGCGTTGCTGACGTTGTCGCCCACTTAATGTCCGAACTGTCAACGGGATTAGTGCAAAAGGTGGTTGGATTGGAGCCGGAACAGGAGCAGGAGTAGGAACAGGAGCTGAGGCCGAAGCAGTAGACTAGCTGGGCTGCTCATCTGTACGTGCTCTCGCGCGTTACGATTGCAGTTGCAATTGGCCTGGAGGAGGGTCATCATTATAATTATCGCAGCCCAGCACAATTGTTCCATTAATTCGGGCATATGTGAAAATGTTTGGCCATTGAACGATATGCCGGGAATCGGGAATTATCGCCATTCCAGCGAGCATTTTTCATTTACCGCATTTGTCACCCGCTGCCAATGTAATTAATGCACTCACACTCTCTCTCTCTCTCTCTCTTTCTCTCTCTCTTGCCATCGAGAGACGATTGACACCTAGAAAAATGCCATAAAATGCAAATCTGCATAACAAAAGCGACTCGTAGAGATAACGAGCAGCGGGCAGTGGGATGCAGAGGGGGCATCATGGAATTTAAGATCTGCACAGGGGAATGAGCTTAAGAAATGCACGCTGGGGAATGCGCACCCCCCCTCGCCACCCTTTGCAGGCCATGCTCTTTAGCCTTTATGCATTCATTAAAATTTTGAGCAAAAATTAATTTGCCAACAATTTGCGGCAGCAGCCGCACCACCATCCCCTTCCCATCGGGGTTTTTGCAACAGCTGCAGCATTTTCCTTGGCCTCTCTCATTTGGGGGAGGTTTTTCAAGTTGAAATTTGAGTTAGGTTTGAGTTCTTTGAACAAATAATTACTCATTGTCATTGTAATTGCCGTGCGGGCGCTAAACGGATTCACCAGGCAGGCAGGCAGCAGGAGCAGCAGTAGCAGCGATGAGGTGCGGCGGCTTTGACAGCTTGTGACAGCGTTGACTTCCCTGAATTTTTCTCTCTCCCTCTCTCTCTCTCTTCCCTGCCTGCTGCCTGTTCCCACTCTGCTGCTGTTAACTTGATTATTTGTGAATTGGCAGCAAGATGAGTAAGCAGAAAGATAGAGACAAGTTGATGGGGGCTAAAGACAATGACGAGTAGGGATAGGCAAGGATATGAAGCAGCAGGAGGAGAGAGAGAGAGGAGCAGGGACAGAGACTGAGACTGGGACTGACTCTGGGACTGGCGACGTGCTGCCATGTTCGTTTTTAGTGTAGTGTAGCCCTTTTTTGCTGCTCGATTACTTATTGCTGCTGGGGTACTCTTTCATTACACTCACTCACACACACATGTGCATACGCAGATGAATCCCCCAATGAATGTGCTGGGTATATATTGTGCGCACGTATTGGAATTTTCATTTGATGTCATTTCAATTTTCCTGCTGCCTTCAGTTTTTATAGACGCAACGAAAATGAATCGAATGGAAAAAAGGGTTCAATTCAAAGATGCAGCCGGAGTGGGCAGCAGCAACAACAACAACAGCAGCAACAACAGCAGCAGCAGCAATTGCTCATCGTTGTCTGCCATTTTTTGGCTGCTGTGTTGCCTTTGGGACTCTGTTGATGTGCCATGAGATTGTTGTTTGTTGCGTTCATGTGTGTGTGTGTGTGTGCCAGCTGGACACAGTCCAAAGAATCGTTCAATCTCCGCTACAAATTACCTGCGGCAGCGTTAAGCAGAAGCGTTGACAGCTCTGCACCTGGCTCCGTCCCAGAGCAGGGGCACAGCACGATGATGTCCCAAGTGGGGACAGCAGGCCACAAGTTGATGGACTCAACAGCAGACTGTACTAGCTAGTCGATACTCTCTGCTGAGAACTCTATATTCACTCTATATTCATTACTCTATACTCTATATACGCTACTCTACAAAATTCCCTTTTTAATGCTACTTGAACTAACATAATCATTTTCCTCTCTTCTCTCTCTAATTGCAGGTAAGCTTATTACACACAATTTCCCACAACAACAACAACAATAAGTGTAACTACAACAACAACACACACCATGGCATTGAGTGTTAGCGTAAGTGCTGAACCACAATTTTAATTAGTTAGTTTAAATGGAACGATTTAAGCCAGGCTACAGCTGCGCACTTAGGGCACTTCAAATTAACTAAAAACTCTGCACATGCAATAAATAATAGAGAGAAAGAGAGAGAGAGATAGATAGAGATCGGAATAGGGAACCACAATAAATATTCGACTGTTAATTTAAGCACACTTATAAATACATTAAATATTGAAAAGCCCTTTAAATTATCTCCCTTTTGCTGGCTTTAATCTGCCTAATTCTATACTTCCCCTAAAACAGTGAAAAATATTACCAAAACTAAATAAATTGTACAAACTAACACGAAATTAATTAAATGTGTTCACACTGGCGATATTTCAATTGTTTTTTTAGTGTCTCAAATCCGTTGGAAAATCCTTTGGAAAATCCTTTGGAAATTGCTCTTGGTTTTATATCGATTGCTAAAATACTAAATAAAAATATTGTTGCTTTAAGATTTGCATTATATTTCTATAACTAGAATTTCTCTTATCCTTTCACTCGTCTTCGCTAGTATATCTGCGTTTCACCCATCTTAACCCTTCAAATATTTTCCTTATATGGCTTGAAATTCCATTTTAGATTTTTTCGCCCTTCTACTCTGCTCTATAAGTAATTTCAAACACATGCTGATAAACACAACCCACTCGTTTCGTACTTTTATTACGCGACATATGATATTATATGTTTGCACTTGTGTGTGTGTGTGTGTGTGTGTCCTGCAACGAGTCGTTTATTCATTTTATGATGACTCGTTGCGAAATGTTTTTGAACTATTTGTTTGTTTTCTTTCCCTTTTTAGTTTGCGCTATTTTCAGCACTATCATCGCCTAACTGTGCTCTGGGCACCGCCTAGTCGGGACTAACGCCCCAGCAATGGCAGCAAAAATCAATCAGCCAATGTGGATGTCAATAAAAACGTGCTATAGCATGGTATAGCGTGATATAACGTGGTATAACGCCCCCCGAAAAACTCAGTAAACTCAGCTGCAGCACGCAGCTTGAAGGCATGTCATATCTATCTCTTTCTCTATCTCTCTCTCCGTCTCTGTTTCCCTCTCTTTGGGGCAATCAAGCGCATTTATTATGCATTTTTCATATGACAATTTTTTTTGCCAGCTACAACGCTTCAAGTAGACCATTTAAAAGCGACCGCATAAAAAGCATCGCCATTGCGTTTTGCCACACACACACACACACACGCACACACAGACACACACATGCCTACGCACACACGTACTTTGTGTATTTCAGAAAAAACGCAAATTACCCGCATTTTTTACAAGCATTTTTATTGAAAATTGAAATTTATGCGCTGCGCCACATTCCCACAGAGAAGGCAAGAGAGAGAGAGAAGGAGAGAGAGAGGTAGATACATAGGCAAAGAGAGCAAGAGTTAGAAAGAGGTAGAACGAGCTAAAGCTGATCCCTGCCATATCGCTGTCATCTGTGGCAGCAGATACCATCTCTATCCCTGTGCCTCTGCCTCTGCCTCTCCCTCCCCTCCTCTAAGTGCTTCTCTCCCTCTTCATATATCGATAAACATTTGCTTTATTGATTTTGCTACTTGAGAATTTAAACGTTGCTTAAAGCGACCCCTCGCCAAGCATAAATCATGCAACTGCCGCGAGTGAAGCCACGTCGCGGCCCCCTCCCCCCGCTAGGTTTGTTTACACACTTCGTAGTACCTGGTTGGAAAAAAAAGGGTTGCGAAAACTTGTCGCGTATCGCTTACTTCGACAAGGAGCTGCAGCAGCTACCGCCTCGGCTCCCGCTGTGCCTCCTCCTCCCCCCCTCCTCCACGTGCCACGTAGTTGTCCTTTGGCTTTTCACACATTTGCATATCATTTGCGTGGGCGGCTTGGCGGGGGGGTGGTGGCAGCAGGGGGTGGGTTGCTGCTGCTGCTTATCGCAGCCGACACTTGCACGAGTTTTCCTTGCCACTTGCAGCAGTAGCAGCCGCAGCCGCAGCCGAAGCCGTTTCCGTTGCCAGGGCACGACGCGCTTGTTAGAAGAAGTTGCAAGTTGCCGCAGCAGGAGGAGGGGGAGAGGGACTCGCGGGGGTGTGGCAAAAGGCTCTTAACGATTTCGTGTCATTTTTTGCATTTCCTTGTGCACTGCTTTCGCCGCCATTTTTGGTCTGCGGTCTACCCCCTGCATCCACACCCCCCTCAGGTTCTTATCGCGGCACCTTCAGACGCCGCAGTGGAGTGTGCAGTGTGTGAGGGGGAGGGGCAGTTGCAGGCAGGGAACCAAGTGATTTTTGGCCAAAACCAAAATTAAACTGGGCAAATAAATCACACAGTGAGCGAGCGAGAGAGAAAGAGAGAGACAGACGATAAACAGCGAAGTGTGAGAGAGAGAGAGAGGGAGAGTGAGACTGCAAGATGCTGGAGATTTGCGCCTCAAGAGCTGCAGCCTTGCCCCATCTATCTAGCAACTGCTGCATCGATATCATCATTTGCATTTTCGCTCCCAAGTTGCATGTGGCACGGCGACTCTGCTGCAATTAGTGGCACGACGACACTTGCGCATGAAGTGCGCGTGCCGCATTACTTTGCACCAGCATAATGCAACGTGATTAATCTGTGACCACGCCCCCCTTTGCCGCATCTGCCTCCGCCACTGGCAGCATAGTCGTTTGTCGTCCATTTGCATGCTGAGCTGAGCTGCCTCGTCAGGATGGGATAAGCTGCAGCTCGTTCTCGTTGTCCTTGCTGCAAGTAATTTTTTAAGAAAACCGAAAAGAAATTAAAAAAAAAGAGGAGGATGCCAGTGCTGGCAGGCAGGGATAAGACTTAAGCGGCAACCAGGTAGCAGACCGTGCAACCGGACGAGCCTGGCCAGGAGCAGCGGCGAGCCGGAGCCGGAGCCGGAGCAGCGGAAGAAGTATTACAAAAAACGTGCCAAACGTTTATTTAAAAGGATTTATGTGCGTTACGTGCTAAATGTGAAATAATAATTTCTCTTGCACTTGTCCATGCCCTCCTCCTCCCTCCTCACTCATGCCTCCCCCTTTGCTCCAGCTTCTTCTGCTGCTGCCTTCCCCTTTGCTTTCTTCTTTTATTATTGCACTTTTTACTTGATTTTGTTATTTTTAATGCCATTTTTAATGCTGCACATTGTGCTGGGCAGACGGAGTGAGAGAGAGAGACAGAGAGGTAGACTGAGAGAGAGGGAGAGAGAGTGAGAAAGAGAGGTAGTATAAGCTGCTCTGCTGAGCATTAACTCAAGTCCTTTTGCCATTTTTATTGAGCTGAGCAACGCGTGAAATTGTTGTGTGGCCGCCTCTCTCTCTCTCTCTCTCTCTCTCTCTCTCTGGCTGAGATTGCTCTCCCTCTCTCACACTCTACCTCTCTGCTGCAAACTTAATTGCATTTGAAGTTGCCATCTTTGTTGTTGTTGTTGTTGCGGCGTCTCCAGGCAAGAAAGCAAAAGTTTTTTTTTTTTAGTTTGCGGCTGCCATTGCCAATTTATGGCTCTCTCTTTCTCGCACTCTTGCTATCTCCCTCTGGGGCTTTAGCTTATTCGCATTGAAATCGAAAATGCGTAGACAGACAAAGAGCAGCAGCAGAGCGAGAGAGAAAGAGAGGGCAACTAAGATGGCCGCACAACAATGCAGCAAACTTTCAGTTCTGCCTCTCTCCTCTCTCTCTCTTTCTCTTTTCCCTGCATGTCCAAGACGCAGTTTGCTAGTCTGCCTCAGTCTCTTCTTCTTCCCCCTGCTGCTCTTTCCTCTTGTTATTATTATTATATTTTCTTTCTATTTTCTCTTTGGGGTCTGCGACTGGTTGCCATTGCTTGAGTACGTTTGTTTTTGCCTGCCCCGCACGCATATAGCATAATAATTAGAGGGTGTCCTGCAGGCCGTTAATGCCACACAGCAGGGGAGGGGGGGGCGGGAGTTGGACAAAGACCACAGCCAGACACAGACGCATTGTACAGTTCATAGCAAAAGTTTCCTAATTTTTTCTGTTCCTTTTTTTTCCTCTCATTTTCTTTTGCTCCCCCTTTGGGTTGTCCCAGCTGAGAGAGAAAAAAGGAAACTTTTAATATGATTTGAAGCAGACACTTCTCGGGAAGCTGCGCAAAATAATTAAAGACACGCTTAAAGTCGCCTCGTAGCCGTGCAACATTCTGTGGCACTTGCCACGCGTGAGCCACAGCCTGAATAGGCGAAGCGGCAGCTGCAGGTGCAGGTTGGATTCTTTTTACGCCTTGGCTGATTAACTGAAACTTGGCTAAGGTTGTTGACTGAACAGTGCAGAGCAGACATGAGTGGGTGTAGGAGGGGAGGGGTGCGGAGGAGCAGGGGGCAGTGCTGGCTGCCAGACAGGCGACCCCTAAACAGCGTGTTGTGTCTTGTCCTTGGGGTGCTGCTCTTAGACATGTGCGAACGTTGAGCATAAATTGAAATTCATATTCAAATGTGTGCTATCTCTCTCTCTCTCTCTCTCTCTCTATCTGTCTCTTTCTTGCGCTCCCTCAATATTTTGTCTCCTTGTCTCGTCACTTGTCTGGCCCGTCAGTGCATTAGGGACGCAGTTTTCTTCTAATTTTCATTAGTCCAGCGTCAAAGCGTCCCATGCGAGTTGGTTGGCTAGCCTGCATGTGCATGCATATTCCTGCACATTCCTGCATATTCTTGTCGCCCGGCAAAAGTGTCAAAAGCTTTACAAAATCACTCGAGTGAAAGTAATCGCCAGAGCCAAAAGTTTTCTTTGTTTTCCCTCGTTCTGCGTGTGTTTCTAATTCAATTACGAAAATGTCTAGTTAAAAGTCCTAAGCAGCAGGAGAGAGGAGAGAGAGAGAGAGACAGCTTCTTGAGGCATTTTATGAAGTAAAAGTTATGCAAGTTGTTTAAGCTAAATGCCTCTTGAGATCCTCAACTTGTTTATTTTTAACCCCATAGTGGCAAGTGGGGTTTCCTTCTGCTCTTCTTTATATTTATTTTTAACTCAGATCCCTGTTGATTTAAACACTTTTCAACACTAAGTAAAAACATTTGCAACACTACGAAAGCCTTAGAAATAAATAGATATTTATTTGTTTAGCTTTGTATGAGGAAAAGCTTTGAAATAATAATGATATAAGCATAATACATAATACATAGTATCTGCCTACACTTAAAGCTCCCAGCTCTGCTAGGGTCCCCTTTAAAACTGAGTTCCGCCTGGATGCGTTCAATAAAACTTCAATTAAATTAAATAAATCTCAGTAAAAAAGCTGAGCAAGACGAAGCAATCAACAAGCGCTGCCTGCGGTCATCATTAAATGTCTAATTTATTTCAAAACAACAACAACAACAACAACTATAAGAGAGGAGCAAGCGAATAAATTCGTTATTACAATAAGATTTTCCATTTTCCATCCCCCCCCTCCCTCTCTTTCTGTCTGCCTCTCGCACATAAAATGTATTTAATAAAACAGGCACGTTCCCATTTTAAGTGCTGTAAATTTTAATTTAGTTGTTGCCAGCGCACAGCTGCGCAGGGTTGCCGCCCACATGGCAGATACATGTTGGCTGTGGGGTTGGGGGTGGGGCAGGAGCTGGGGCAATCTGTAGGCGGTCGTGGGGTCCATCATCAAAGCCAGAAAACTTTCGATAGAGATCAGCGTAGCGGATTTTCATGGCCTTCTTCTCATTACCAACACCAGCAACAAAAGCGACAGCAGGGGCGGAAAAGCGGAAACGGAAGTGAGTTGTAATGAAGCGCAAAGCATTTGGCGGGCATTTTGTGTAGCTGCCTCTGCCGCTGTTACTTTGGTTAATTTTTTCTCTCTTTCTCTCTCTCTGTATTCTCTCTCATTTCTTTGCTGTGTGTTTTTGGTTACTTTTGTATACGCGCTCGTATCGGGCTCTCAAAGTTTCGCTTTAATGAGTTTTATCAGCGCGACAGTTTGACAAAAATTGACTGCCATTTTGTTTGCAGCTCGTGATGGGGCAAGGGAATGGGGGTAGGGGGTAGGAGCAGGGGCCGCAAGGCACGGCAATCAAACAGAAAATATGTTTTACTTAGTGCTTATTTATGAATATTTATGAATGCGACAAAAGTTTGCCAAGTAGCCCCCCTCTAGCTTACCTCCTCCTGCCCCTCTGCCTGTCTTACTCATTCGTTTCGTTTCGTTACGTTTCGCATTCCTCATTCGCCGCTGTGTGACGTGTTTAGTTTGTTTATTTAAATGCGCCTTCGGGTATGCAATTGTATATTAATTCAGTCGCAACTTGGACGACACGAACTTGCCACAAGGCGCGGCAGCAGCGACGCCTCTCTCCTGCCTCCCAAAGTTGGCTCGAGACAGCGACAAATGCTAACTGACAAGCCAATTTCGCCGCACAAACTTCTGTCGACCCTTTCCAGGGAAAAGGCAGCAGGGAGGAGGCAGCAGGCAAACAGGCTAACGGGCAACTGCCAGCTGACACTGTCAGCCTCTGCCTCTGCCTCTGCCGCAGTCAACAACAACAGCAACAACAACTGACACACGTCGGCGGCATTATGCAAAACCGGCAAAAAGGCAAATTAAAAATGCAAATGCTGTCAGTCATCGAGGGCGCCGCGTGGCGGAGAAGGTAGATTTCTGAGCCAAAGGGATGCGCCATTTATCCAGCCTGCACCCAATAATTAAAGGGCAATTGTTGACTCAACCAGCAGCAAATGGTAGAAGAAATTCCCGAAAAAACTGAGTTACTTTTGGATTAAAAATAATGTATAAAAAATGTTGAACATGATAAAGATTTTTATCGTAATTTTCAAGACAATATTACTTAGCAAAAACATAAATTAAATATATAAACTAAATATCTACTAAAAGCCGAAGAACTTATTTGAATAGAAGATATAAAATACTCTAAGAATGTTATAAAAAGCCCCTGCAATGCAACCCCTAACTGCCTCAAGCAGCAACGATGCAGCCCTCGTTTCGAGTACAAATCGAACTCAAGCCTGGTTTATAAGCAGGCCACAACAAGGCTACTCTCCCAATAACCCAACTGACAATAACTTATCGAGCTACAATATGCAACTGCTCAAGAGATTTTCCCAAAAAATACGCTTACAACTCAAGCAGTTTACAATGAAGTCGCTTTTCCTGCGGCATTTCATCATTGTTGAGTTTTGCAAGCATAGAAATTGGCCACAAGAATGAAAGAGGAAAAGAGAGAAAATGGGAAAAATGGAAAATATGACAAAATTCCTGTTGGTTTTGGCGTTGCTTTTCATATTTTTCCAGCTAGAGCGAAATTGGTTGTGCTAGCTCGCTGTGAGGCGATTGCATGCCCCAATAAGTATGCAACGATTGCTGTCACATTACGTATACGCCGCGTGCCGTGTCGCTCGTGTCTCTCTCTCTCTCTCTCTCTCTCTTTCTCTGTACACCTAACGCTATTTCACTTTTTTTATTGCTTTCGATTTTCATTTCGACTTTGGGACTCGCACGTGCGACACTAAGACGCGGATGCTCCACTAAACTTGCCACAACGCGACAACCTTTGGCGTGAAACTTTTCTGGCTTGGGCTTTCGTTTTATGCATGATTTTATTATATTCTTGCTGTGCACAGGAGTGCCATAGTATGTGTGTGTGTGTGTCCTTGCCTGCGATTGGGTTTGTTTTCGTTCAGCGTGAAATTCAATTTCCCATTTGCCACACACACACACATTCAAACTGAGGCAGAGTCCCCGCGTGGCGTGTAAATAATCGTGACTCTCTATTGAGATATTCTGCAACCTTTTTGCACACACACACACACACACACACACACATACGTGTAGCGGGCTCCAATAAATGCAGAGCTTAATCGTTTCCTTTGCCTTTTGCCTTTGCTCATTTCTTCTTTCCCTTTGCCTCTTCGCCTTCGTGTGGCGCTTTCAATGGCTGCCTGCCTTTATCAGCAGACGCCATCGCAATCGCCATCGCTGTTGCCCGCTTAGGTGGCATGTGTGTGCGGGTGTGTGTGATATCGTTGTGTGTGTGTGTGCTTGTGTCTTCCTTCATGGCAAATATTCTTGATTTTTATTGCGTTCGCTCACAAGTGAAATTGCTTAAAATCTATTTGTAGATTTTATTATTATTTCTGCAACAGCGACAGTGCTGCCTCTTGCTCTCTCTCCCTTTCTTTCTGCTTTGCTCTGCCTCTGGCATGCCAATTCATTCCCCTTTTCTAGTTTCTCCTGTTCTGCTTGTTCTTGTTTTACTCTCGAGGCATTTTGCAGTATTGTGTCTTGATTTCGCTTGTATTTTCTTTTGGGTTTTTTGCTACGCATTCCTTTCGGGTTTATTACTTGCCAAAAGGGGGAGTAGGGGCTGCTTTTCTGTTTAAATTCATTCAGTTTATTTGCCCCAAAAACATGCAAACATTTTGCCCGCATATCCGCATATTTCTCCGCACTGTCTCTGTTCATTTTTGGCTTTTCTTTTGTCCCTTCTCGCTCTCTCTCTCTCGCTCTGCTATCCATACATTTCTGACATATTTTATGTGCATTATCTGTTGTGTGTCCTTGTCATCTTTGAGTGCAGCTCAGGCATAATTTATGTAGTACCACATTCCTTTGGCTCTGGCCTGTCCTGCCTTAGATTTGCCGCACAGATTTGCCCAACTTTAATTGTGCGCTGTATTTGCATTTTTAGTTTGGTCCTGTGCGCATTTAGGACCCACATTAAGGCGAACACGACATTCACGAAAAATAAAAAGAGAGAGAAAAAGAACAGAGAATAAAATGAAATATAAATCATACGCACCATTTAACAATAAAAGGCATCGGCATCGACGGCATTGGCCCTTTCCGTGCTCGCGCATTGCCCCATTGTATTGAATGGCCCATAAACGCAACGCTTTCAATATCACTTATAATGCCACAGCACCCCATACCTCCCCCTCCCCTCCTGCCCTTTCCCTGCCCCCTTGACAGCCATTTGCAACGGAAATCAAGTCGCACATGCGAAAGTAAAAATTCAAACAATTCCGAGAGTTAAACAAAAAAAAGCGCAACATATTTAAAGAGGCAGCAGGGGAGGGGGCAGTAGGGGGAAGTCTAGCAGGGGTAGGGAGAAATTCTGAAACATTTAACATGCGACGGCATACTGTGTGTTGAAAATGAAAATGGAAAAGCAGCGAGGTCAGTTGCGAGCGAGGCTAATGAATGCTTCAAATCAATTACAATACGATATTACAGAGGGAGGGAGGGCAGGGGAAAGCTGCATAAAATAAAAGTAAATATGCTAAAATGCTGTCAATGTTTCAAAATGCCAGCGAGATGTTGAGATGATGATGATGATGATGGTGTGCAGCGCCGCGGGCGATTTCCGCTTGGCAATTTTCCGACATTAGAGCTAAATTTCAAATCGATTTTGAAAAGAAAGGAAAACAAGAGGGTGAAGGAGAGACAGAGAGAAAAGCATTGATAAAACGCAAGGCAGATAAAACTGTGTGTAGTAGGGTGGGAGGGGCAGTCGTAAAATTTAACAACTTTCGATTTTCAATTTTCTTTTCTTTTCTTTTCTGTCTTTTTTGCCACCTTCCATTTCCACTTCCATTTTCAAGTGTCAGTTGGCTGTGTGGCAAAGTTAACTGAACTTTAATTGAACCCCGCTGTGTGTGTGTGTGTGTGTGGATTGTAAAACAGCGAGTGTGTGTGTGTGTGTGTGGCCACGCCCCTACGTTTAAGCATTGTTTTGCGCTGCAAAATATTGTTGCATACTTTCAGGTGGCCGCTTAAAGCGAGCTTCATATAATGATACGTTTTATGATTGCATTTGCAATTGCCAGAGGCCACTCCCCCCGCCCCGTCCCCTCTCTACATCAGGCTGTCACTTTGTGCGCCTTGCAGCTGGTCAAACTCACGTCGAGCTGATGGCATAAAAATAATGCCCGAGTGTGGACGAGCAAAGACAGCAGAGGCAGCGGCAGAGGCAGAGGCAGTGGCAGAGGCAGTGGCAGCGTCAGCAAATTGCGGCATAAGGCGTTGCTAACGAGCAGCAGGAGACGCAGCTGGAGTTGGGCGTTGGGTGGACTCACTTGCCTGTCGATGGCACGACCAGGTCTGCCCTCTGCCTGCTCGGTGTCTTTCGCCTTCTGTCTTGTGTCTTCTCCTGCTGCTGCTGCTGCTTCTGCTGCCTTGTCCTGTTTGTTCATATACACAATTACCAGCTAAGGCGATTTGCAAGGCACAACAACAGCAACAACAACAACAGGAGCAGGAACAACAATGGAGCACATCAGGTGCGGCTACTGGCTGCACTCAAGTGCTGTTATGCCATTCTTGGCCATTGTCCTGCCTCCTTCCCCGCATCGGAGCTGCTTGACAATGTTTACAGGTGCAAATTTCAAAGTGAATTGCTTTTCTATCGTTCGGAAAAGTGCTGCAACACGCAGGCATAAGTAAAGGCTTTTCCCTCTGCCTTTCCCCGCCCCCCTTGTGGACAAGATACCAAATTAGTTGAGACAGAGAAAGAGAGAGAGAGAGAGATATGCGTACACTTTGTGGTAAATCTTTTGCGCCGTTGGCACTTAGCAAAATTGCTGGAAAAGCTGAGTTAAGCGGATTTATTTATTGTTTTCCCTTTTACCTTTTGTTGCTTTTGCTTTTGCTTTTCCTATCTGCCTTTTGTGGGCGTGACAGTTTGTCATATAATACCGGGCTGGGCACAGCGTTAAGTGGCGCTTTGTATGGCAGTTGCCTTTCTCTCTCTCTCTCTCTTTCTCTTTCTCTCTGTGTGTGTCTGTGTGGGGAAATTGACAGGTCATTGTCTATTTGTGTGCATGTCTGTGACGTGTGTGTGTGTGCGTTTTAATTGAATTCTGTGCACAGAACATTTATTAACAATAATTGCATTTCATATGCCAAAAACCAGACTGTCCACAAGTGTCCAGGACTAATTTATCAATAACTGCGACGACGACGACGACGACGACAGAATACCACAAATTTTAAAGCAACAAACACACACACACATACAGCATGCTGCATACACTCAAAGACACACACACACACACACAGAGACGCCAAAAAGTTTGCAAAAATAATGAAGCATAGCTTGAGGCGCACAAACAAAACGTCGCACGCACGCAAATTGCAAACAAGCGAAGCAAACAAACCCACAACAAACCAACAGCAGCAGCAGCAACAACAGCAACAGCAACACTTGCAACAACAACATACACAACAGCAGCAGCAACAACAGCAGCAGCAACAACAGCAACAACTACAGCCACCTGACCACAAAAAATAACCAAGCTGAGCATTTGGCAAGTGCTTTCTCACACACACACACACACACATATCCACACACACACACACACTGCTGCCCCCTTGCCAGTCGCTGCTTCCCCTTCCCTTCTCCCCCCTTGCTACTCTGCTGCATGCCAAAATAAGCACAAAGTCACGCAGAGTGTGTAGAGTTTTTGCATAAAATGCTGCCAAAATAAAAGGCAACCCTTTTTTGGCAACACACACACACACACACACAGAGACATACATACATACGTGCTCCCACATGCATGGCCACATTTTGACTGATCAACCAAGCCAAGCAATTTTGCTGAATTTGTTTGCCTGGCTCCGAGCCAGCTCCCTCTCCCAGTGCCCTCTGCCAACTCCCACTCCAGCTGCGACCATGGCTTGGCTAGCTGAACGAGGCTCTGGCCTGTTCGTACCCAGCGGATTACCTGGACTTGTGCTTGTTCCTGTCACACAGTCAGTGTCAACCTGCCCCCCTCTCCGACTCTCTCCCCCACCCGCTGCGAGCGTGTCACGCACTTGTGAGCTTGTCTGCTCATCAATGCGCCCTGCAGCTGCCTCACTCTTTTTTCCTGTATTTCTCTCTCGCTCCCTCTCTCTCTCTCCTCTCTCTCTCCCTCCCTCTCCCTCTCTCTCTCTCTCTCTCTCTCTCTGTCTATCATGCCGCATAAAGTCAGGTAACTGTTTTACATTTCGTTTCGCATTTGAATGAGAATTTGAATTTGAAGCAAAGTTTACACAACTTTTCAGTGAGAGAGAGAGAGATAGGGGAGAGAGGGAGAGAGAGAGCAGATCTATTGCCCAAGTCCATTCTGTCTGCAACTGCTGCTCTTTTTATTATTGATTTGCCTGTGTGTGTGTGTGTTAGCCAACGCATTTTTATGCCAACAAGTTGTGGGAGTTGAAAAAACTTTTTGCCTGCAACTCCGCCCGTTTAATCAATTTCTCCTCCATCTCCCTCTCTCTCTCTCTCTCTCTCTCTCTGTCTCTCTGTCTCTCTGCATAATCAAATTTTGTTTCTATTTCAAATTGAGAGGCAGCAGCATTGTTGCTCTTTGATTTGCATATGCCAGAAATATACGTCAGCAAATGCAATTAAATTTTAATAACATTTGTCTTTTGTCTTTCTCTCATTGCAGGTAAGCAGAGATAAATGGAGAGACAGAGAGAGGGAGAGGAAGAGAGAGACAAACAGACAGAGCGTAGACAGGTTTGCTTTAATTATGCCTACAAAGTTGTTCAATAATTTGCACACTAATTCAGACATCAAACTTGGCAAAGGCACAAAATGTCAAGTACAAGGCGAGAGAACATAAATCTTGGCCAAAAAATAAAGGAAAAACACAAGGAAAATTCCTTTGGAAGCGTCATAATTTAGCCAGGCAGCCAGGACAATGTTGCTGCTGTTGCTGCTGCTGTTGCTGTTGCTGTTGCTGCTGTTGCTGGTAGCGAAAAATATAAATGTCCAATTTGCGCAGCGTCTGTGCAAGTTTTGCGCCAAATGATTAACTTGATTTATGCGTGAGGTGGCGGCAAAGAAAACTTTGCCAGTGTGTGTGTGTGTGCCAGGTGTGTGTTTGTTGGCCAAAAGAGTCAACAAAGGCATAAAAAACACATTCACACACACACAGCCAGCTGGCAAATCGTTTAAGGCGTCGCAGCAGACGTAGCTGGCGAAGCGAAGCACGTTAATTTCCTCGACGCGTCTATTGCCACACTTTAGCTCAAGTTGCCGTGGTGTGTGTGTGTGTGTGAGTGTGTGCGAGTGTGTGTGGGTGGCAAAAACTACGCATAAGTCTAACAAGCGCCATTAGTTGGGACTTTCCCTTTTCCCTTTTTTCAATGCGACTCAACTCGACAGCTGGCGACGTTCTCGACGCCCTCTCGCAGTGGCCTCATTTGTTTTAATGTGTCAATTTGTTGACAACGCTCTCGCTCGCACCCACTTGCTGTCTCACTCCCTCTCTCTCTCTTTCTGCTTTTCTTCCTCACTGGCTCTGAATGTTGCGCATACGCCGCATTGGCCAGTCAGCCACCTGTAATCGCTGCTGGCTTTAATAAACGCTTTATGCCAGCTACTCGAGTGGGTTTTGAGCCATTTTTGCGACGCTTTTGGCCCACTTTGATTTATCATTTTGTTGGCAAACTTTATTTTAATTTTTTTTCGTATATTTCGCGCTTACTTTCGGACTGTTTGCGGCTGTTGGCAACAGTTTTATGGCCAAGCAAAGTTGTCGTAGCATTTTGACATATTTCACGCTTTGCTTTTATGTTCAGACTGAGGCAGGATCGACCATCTGTTTGTGCTCATAAAAATGTGGGCGTTCCCGCCCACTCTGCTTCACCTTTTGCCACCTCCCACTCCTCGCCCTATTTATGGCTTTTGATTTGCTCGTCCCTAAGCCTGCACAACATTCTCTTGCTGCCTTCTTCCTTCTGTATTCTTTTCTCCTCGCATCAATCAAGGAAACTTTTCATTTTCTCGCCATTTTTTATTTTATTTTGTTATTGTTGCTGCTGCTGCTGCTTTTGTTTATTTCATGTTTGATGCACGCCCACCCCCCGCAAATCGGTAATTTACGATTATTAAAAAAAAATATAAAATTTAAAAAATTTTTTTTTTTTTTTTTTTTAATAAAAAAAAAAAAAAAAAAAAATTTAAAAAAAAAAAAAACAAAAAAAAAAAAAAAAAAAAATTTAAAAAAATAAATTTTTTAAAAAAAAAAAAAAAGACGCCCCCCCCCCCTTTTTTTTTTTAAATTGAAGCCGGCACTTTTAATTACTTTTATTGTGTGTTGGTGTTAATAATAAAAAAAAAAAAAAAAATTTTTTAAAAAATTTTTTAAAAAAAAATTTTTTAATTTTAAAAATTTTTAAAAATTTTTAAAAAAATTTAAAAAAAAAAAAAAAAAAATTTTATTTTGGGGGGGTTTTTTTTTTTTTTTTTTTTTTTTTTTTTTTTTTTTTTTTTTTTTTTTTGGTATTCATTAAAGGCCACTTAATGCAGGCGTAGCTCCACTTGGCCGCCATTTACGGGCGCCATCTTTGGGCAACAACATGTGAATCGTGTCCATTACGTGTTTCTCTCTTTTTATTAAGTGCAAAACGAAATTGCCTCATTTGGCAGCTTTGCAGCCGAGCGAGCTGCACTTAATGCGCTTTAAGGCCATGGCCGGGCATAAAGCATAAATTATGACCAATTGTTGTTTAACAATCCACCCACACGGCGTATACGCAATGTCCTGCTGGAAGAAGCCTGAATAACAGACATAAAAAAGCGTGTATTAGGCTTGTCTATTTATCAAGTGTCATAAATTACAGGGTATACTTGGCACAAGCAACTCAATGCAGAGTATCTGCTAGTCGTGCGCATGTATGCGTTAGTTTGTTTGACTTGAAGTTACATTTAGCTGCACGTGAGTTTCAGTTGGTCAAGCTGCCTGTCTGCACTTTTCGCCCTGCTTGTTTTAGGGCGTGGCAGAAAGGGGCGTGTGATAAGAGGAGGTGAAGCATGCTCTTAATTGAGTTGCAAATGCCAAGCGAAAGAGCGCATAAAAACCTAATTGCTTCTACATTGTTTTTCTTTGAAAACGTAACGCGTGACGTAAGCATAACGTAGCGTAATGCAAGCGTAGCGTAAGGCTCATTACGTTGCGCAACACTTGACATTATAGGGGTTAAATAAGGCGGGGGCAGGGTCTCCCTTTAATGTCCGTACTTCTCTCTTTTGGCCAAGATCATCAGCGTGTCGCACCTGTTGGTGTTGTTGGCGCATTCATTAAACCATTTTGAGAGGCGGCCACTTCACTGCAATTTGTGCCACCGGCTAGACCGCAGCCCCCAGCCACGCCCCTTGTTTAATTTCATAGACACGCCCACATTTGCTGACATGCCTCACATGCCACGGTTCGAGCTGCCTGTCTGCCACGTTTGGCTTACTCTCTCTCTCTCTCTCTCTCTGCTTTTTTTGTGGCTGCACGTAAAAAAAGCGCTCTGTGTGTGTGTGTGTACACGTGTGTGTGTGTGTGTGTCTGGTTGTGCCTGTGCCCACACTTGAGTCGTCGCTTCGCTTCGGTTTGTTTAGTTTTTTGCGGTTTATTCGACGCGTTTACATTGTCTAAACGACCGGGCAAGGCCAACAGCAGCAACGGTTACGCTAACGGTAACGGTAACGGTATCTCATTTGCCAACAACAGCAACAGCAACAGCTCGTTCGTCCTCACAGGAGTTGGCTCAATCAGCTGCCTGGCCTGTGCCTGCCCTCTCCCCCCTCCACGCTTTATTCATGCCTCATCTTGCTCAGCTTCGCATTCGTTGGCAACAAAAAGTTGCGCACTTTTTTATGGTCTTTGGAGTCGAGCGTCGTTTTAGCTCCCGCATAGGTGTTTACTCACACACACACACACACACACAGACACCCTAGCAAACACACTCCACACACACGTTCATGCCGGAAAACTTGGTGAGTTTCGGTTTTACCCCCCGCGTTGTACATTTAATGGCGTTGATATGGTTTTATGACCTTTGTGGCCTCTTACACATACGCCCCGAAAATTGCATTGTTTGCCTTTTTTTTCTGTCTGAGCAGTGTGTAAGGGGGGGAGGGGAGGGGTTTTTTATTACATTTATTTTATGCTTTTTATGATTTTGTGCTGCTGCTGCCGCTGCTGCTTCTGCTTTTGTTTTTCGCCTGTTTAATTTTCCTTTTGCGCCGCCCACCAAGGAGCCATCATTTCTAAGTTGATTTTCTTGTATGCCAGCATGCCAGAGGGGCGGGGGAGGAGGGGCGTGTCAGCAGAGGGTGGTTACAGGGTGCCATACGCACAGCATCGATCTGCGTGAGAGACGCAACGCGAGCAACGTGTTGTGGTTAAAGCTTTTTGGCTTTCAGTGCAGCAGTTGCCAGGGGGGTTGGTGGGTGAAGTGTGGGGGGGGTGAGTGTTGAGCGGGCAGGGTGACTAAATTTAACATTTCAAATGGTTTTGTGCAATTGAGAGTCGCGCATTTGCATCTGCATTTTGCATACCCTGCACTCGATGGAATACTCGCAGCAAGAGCATATTAGCTGCTTAGAAATGTGCAGAGCAGGCGGAACAAATCGTTTATTACCTTATGCTATTATTTCTCAAGATACTTTATGATAGCATACCACAGAAAAAAATAGACATATTATTATATATTTTCTGAGTTTATAAATTCTAACTCAACCTAATCGAAATGAAATTCCTATACAAAAGATACATTTAATAATCTCAAGGTTATCTAAAATTGCTGGCAGGGTATTCTACAGCTGGATTCACCGCACTGTTGTTTTCCCCTATACGGTTTTTTTCGTCTCTTTAGCTGGCAATCAAACGCTGTCAACCACTGTGCAGCAAGCTTCTTCCTACTACCATTTCTCGCCTTTGCGGTATTATTTCTAAAAACAACGCCGTCATTCACACACACACACACAAATACACTCATTCGTATTCACACTCGCATTCACACTGGCACTCACTCACTCACTCATTCGCTGTGCTGAAGTGCAAAGCATTTGTAAATAAAAATGCAATTTGATTTCGTTTCGTTTCGTTTTGTTTGGGTTCTGCTTTGGGTTCTGTTCGGTTCGGTTCGGTTCTGTTCTCTCCTGTTCTGTTCTGTTTGTCGTCGTATTTCAAATGTGACAAATTGAGTGCCCCCAGCCTGGACAAACAACACCTGTCTGTGTGTTTGTGTGTGTGTGTGCGGGGTGTACGAAATTTGTTTGCATTTTTATAAGCATCGTCGGGTTATTGATGCCAGACAAGTGGATGCACTTGCCACGCCCTCAAAACCCTATACACACAAACACACACACGCAGATAACCGCAAAACGGTAAACAGACACACACACACACACACACACGCACTTGAAACGAGTCGCCAGTTTGGAATTTTAAACGCGAATTACGCATCGACAGCGCTGTTCAGTAAAATAGCAACACTTGACTCTGTATAAATGTATTTGTCTATAGCAGCTGCAGCTGTAGTTGTAACTGTATCTCTATCTGTATCTGCAGCTGTATCTGCTTCTCTACAGCTGTAGACAAAGCATGCTGGCAATGCAAATACGACTTAGTTAATTAATGTTTTACTTTCTGAATTAATTACAATGAAAGTTGCCTCGAAAGCTCTGCGAAACTTTTGCTTACATTTTATAATCATTTTAATGTGTTTAGAGAGACTTCTGTTCCCCTCCCCCCTTTCTACCCCTATTTCATGGCACGCAATGCGCTGCTTTAATCCTTTTCCTGTCCTGACAATCGGTGAATCGATCGATCTATCTAGAGCTCACTGAGTTATTTAACGCGCTCAAGGTCCAGGAAAATTGAATTGTCATGAGCGTAGTGCTTGATTTATGCGCTTCGTTTATAAGCAAATCGCGTGACTGATTAATTGAAATTGTTTGTATCGAGAAGTAAAACTGATAGACTTATAAATACGCTGGAAAAAGCAGCAAAACTTGCAGAGCAGAAGAAACTATTGAAAAACAAAAAGTGTAGCATACTTATGTGCGCAGTGCAAAAGGAAAGCAATCTCAAGAGTAGAGCAGCTTAGGCAACCTCTATATGCATAGAGAAGACACCTTATCAAGCATATAAAGAGTACCCTAAGCTGCCATAGCTGGGCAACCACTTTAAGCCGCCCAAAAGTAGACTACACGAATTGCCGCAGACGTTTTACGAGCGCATGCAAAGCCAGCTAAACCCCCCAACCGCCTTCCCCCCTTCCCCCTTCCACAAGACGAATATGGAAAGCAGGGCGGCAGTCCCGAGTGAGGCATGCCCTAGGAAATTCATGAGCCACAAAAACGCATAAATATCCAACGGTTTTCGTTGGGTTTCTTCTTTTTTTTTTTTTTTTGTTCTTCAGGCGAGACACGAATGTGGCAAAAAGCAAGGCATTAGCTAAGCCAAAAGAAGAGAGAAAGACAATCAGTGGGGGAAGACAGGGAGAGCGATATGAGGGGAGGGGAGAGTGAGAGTGAGTTAGGGGGAAGCAGCGCACGGCAGGCAATTTTATGAGAATTATGACAATAATTGTCATTAAATCAAAAATGCTCAGTAATTGTCTCATAAATTTACTATGCAAATTGTGTGTGTGTGTGTGTGTTGGTGTGTGTGTGTGTGGCGTGGGCAAGAGAAGAGAGTGAGGGGGCGGGACAGTTTCGTGTTGCTGCTGTTGGTCGTCGCCATTTTACGATATCAATAAAAACGTCGACAATATAAACTCAACTTAACTTTGAGCATTTTTGGGGGCCTGCATTGAAATTCTATGCTTAGCATATTTCTAGGCGCACGCAGCTACCTCTCGCTCCCTCCTGCTCTCCCCTTTTTGCCCTCTTCTTGCCTGTTCTGCTGTTTGCTTTGCTGCCAGTGCCACAAAAGTTTTTACGATGCCCCATAAAAGCAAGTCAGTCCAGCAAAGTGGAAAAGGTACAACACACACACACACACACAGAGTTGCTGCAAAGGATTAGATAAGCTCGAGCAGCAGCCTATGCACTTGTGTAGTTACGTATACGCAGCGTATAGCATGCCCTGCCCTGCCTGCCTTGTGGTTACCTGCGCTTTTTAAAGCCGCCCAAAACGATTAAAGTGCCCGCAAATTTGCTCATACTGCAGCAGAGCAGGCGGCTCGACACGCCATGCGGAGGGGGCGGTGTTCACAGGAAGCCGCAAAGTGGCTTTTTAATGCACACACACACACACACAAACTCAGCAGGCAGCCAGGCTCAGGCCAGTTTCCGGCCAGCCACTGCAATAATAATAACAACAGCAGCAGCAACAACAACAACAGCAGCAGCAATATGCAATTATATAAAAATCAGACGAGGCAGTGCTGAAAAATGCTTACACTGCGCTCAAAGTAGATTGTTGTGTGTGTGTGTGTGGGAGTGTGCGGCAGTGTGTATGCTGTGTTGTGTTAATTTAATTAAACCCTGAGCTGGCAGGGACAACACAGCGGGGAAGCTGGCAATAAAAATTCTTGTTATGAAGTGCCAAATTGTTGTTGTTGTTGTTGTTGGTCATTTTTGACTGCTACACGAGAAATTAACATAATTGAGAATGCCCGCAGACGCTGAGACAGCAACAGCAGCAGCAGCAGCAGCGACAAGGTCACATTAAAGTCGTCGCTGCGCAAAAAATTATGCTACATTTTTTCACAATTTTCTTTTTTTGGGTTTGAGTTGCGAGTCAAATTTCCAGCTCACAAGCTATTGCAAGCTTACAACAATATGTTGGCAACAACTTGATTGTTGTTGTTGTTGTTGCTGCTGCTGTTGTTGTTGTTGTTGTAGCAGCATCTGATTTCACAATGTGCTGTGGGCGACACGTATTTCGGCAGCTGCACAAGCGACTTCATTAATAATTCAACAAGATACGTTGGAAACCTTTTTTTCCCCCCATCAATATATATAGAGAGAGGGAGGGAGGGCGAGGGAGAAGAGCGACCCAACCGAGCGTACATACATACAAATCTCTCTAGGCATGCCTAATAGGGTTCATGTGTGTGTGCGTGTGTGTGTGTGTGTGGCTTAAACTTGAAAAGGATTTCTTTTTCATAGTCAAGTGCATTAAAGTTGAGCACAAATCTCGCTGTGAAACTGAAAACGGATTTATGCAAGTGTGTGTGTGTGTGTGTTAGTGTGAGTGTGCAGAGCTTTATTAATTTACACTTTTTCATAGATTCGTTGTTGTTGTTGTTGTCGGGGTGTTGCCTCGCTCTGACAGTTATATAAATTATTATGTTTTGCTTTTAGCATGATTGAAATGAAATTAAACTGCCTTTGTCAGCTGCATGTCGTGCCACTGTGCTCTATGGGTGTCTGTATAGGTGTGTGTGTGTGTGTGGGTGTGGGTGTGGGTGTGTGTCGTCTAGCAGCTGCCAGCGACATGTGCTGACAACAGCAGCAGCAGCAGCAGCAACAACAGTAAAAAAAAAGAAAAAACAGCGAAATGAAATGAAGATAAACTAGAGTCGCCAGCGTTGACTTTGGGGTGAAGTGGCACGCCCATCCAAACCAGTTACTCCCCTACTGCCCTCTCCCCCTCCTCCTCCTGCCTCTTGTTGCAGAAATTTCATTTAGAAAATGAAAATTTAGTAAACAGCGCATAAAAAGCAGCTGCCAGGCCGAGGCAAGTGAAGGCAGCAGCAGCATCGCGCGAATGAAGGTGATAAACATATTTCTTTATAAGCATAAACACATACGCACACACACACACACACACAGTATGCATGTGTATGTGTTTATATTCCCGCTTGTAGGTTTCTTCTTTCAAATTTTAATCATGTGCTCTAAGACTGCCTGCCTGACAATTTTTGGCGCATTTTTTTTATTTTTTTGTACTTTGCAGTATGGAAAAATAATAAATCAGTGGGGTAGCTTGATTTTGAAATCTCTCTATCTGCTACAAAGTATCTATAAAAATATATGCTGAGCTATCTAAATATTTTCTGAACTAATATATATTTTTAATTGTCATAAAAGATTTGGCTTGTTATATCACACTTCCCTGCTCTTGTTTGCCTCTCTCTCTCTCTCTCTCGTTCTATCTAGTTGAAATAGTATCTTAAAATAAAACACTGGGTATCTGCTAGTCGTGCACGGCTGTGTGCTGCCTGCAAAAGTATTCATAACACACATATTTTTCTGCTTTTTATTGTCAGTCGCATTGCTGTGCGTTTTTATTTGGCAGCGAGTGTGGGTTGGTAGGAGGAAGGGGAAGGGGAAGGGAATGCGAATGTGTATGGTGTGTGGGAGTGTGTGTGTGTGAGTATGTGTATGTGTTTGACAGCCAAAACCTTTTAAATCCTTGTTAACTTGTTTAAATGCGCAGGTTTTTGGCGCCCATTCATTGCTGTCTGCAAGTGTATGAGTTGTGTGTGTGTGTGTGCCAGTTCGTGTCTGTGTGTGTGTGTGCCAGTGTGCACATACATTTTTATTTTGCACTGCTCGTAGGCGCTTTATGTCATCAGCAGCGACAGCGACAGCAGCAGAGGCAGCGGCAGTTGCCAAGGAGAAAATAAATTGAAAAGCATTTGAATTTCTTTCTTTCTTTCATTTATTTATTTATTTTATTTTTTTTTTACTCTGCTTGCGTTCTCATTTCGCTTTCAAAATCAACTCAAATTATGCGGATTGTTTGCAAGCAACGAAACAAAATGCCAAAATGAGAGATGAAAAAACGAGAGAAAATGATAAAAAATGGAAATCTTTAAGTGCAAATTTGCATGTGATGTGATCTATAAGCGGCTTAGCAAAGACTACAGATTTGCGCGGCACCCTGTTGTGTCTGCCCTGTTTTCCCCTCTAGACACCCCTTCCCCCTTGTCTCTCTCTCCCTCTGCGCTTTTTGTGGAAGTTTTTGCTATGCAAATTAGCCACATTTTACTTTGATTGACTCTTGGCTTATTTCTCTTATTTTCACAATTTTACACTGCAAAAAATATTTGTATAATTTGTAGATATAACTGGGCAGACATTTAATTAACAGTTGAAAAGGGAGAGACAGAGGAAGGGGAGAGGCAGAGGGTGAGATTAGTTTGACAAATGAAATGCAGTGTGGTTGTCTCTCTCCTTCTCACACTTCACTCTTCAAAATGGCTGCTCCTTAGGCCAAACTGCAATTGAAACGAAAAGTACTTATTATTACCATCCCCTCTCACCCCACTCCCCCTATCCAATCCGGGCATATAAATGAACTCATTATTATAGCAGACGCAGGAAGAAAGTCTTGGCCAGTGCTAAGACAATATTTATGCAGAGACTTAGCAGAGGCAGAAGAAGATGGAGATGGAGAAGAGGCAGCAGAAGAATTAAGAATTGTAGCGTGTATTTTTCATTAATTTCAGCATTTAAATATTTACACAGTGGCGCACATAATTAATTGTACGAGTAGCAGCAAGCCAAAGTGGCTGGCAAAAATGTGTGTGTAAATTATGTGAATCGAGGGGGGAGGGCGCAGGGTGCCGCATTTCACACTTAAGGCTGACAGCAACCCAGGGGGGGGGAGGTACATAACTGAAGTAGCAGAGGAAGAGGTGGGGGAGGTGGCAGGAGCAATGGAAGGAGTCTGCTCGAGGAGCTGCCATCGCTTGGCCGAAGGTAAAATTTATGCGCCGAAATTAATTTCATGCAAAAACAATTAAGTTAATTTAGCAAAAGGAAAAGTTGGGGAAAAACGCTGAGGAAAAAGCGCAACACGGGCAGAAAAATCAGGCAAATGAAATATAATAAACTTGGCCAACGACAGGGTGGCAGAGAAGGTGCAGACAAGGGGTAAAAAGAGCTGCCAAGCTGTGAAAAAAGGGATGCTGAAAACGGGCTTTAAATTTCCATTGCCAGTGAGTGAGTGTCTGTGTGTGTGTGTCTCTCTGTCTGCCTGTGTGTGTAATACAAACGCAATTAAAACACACTCAAGAGGCGCAAACAACACAACAAAAGCGAAGCGAGAGTGAAACGACACCGTAAAACATTTAAATGCCCAAAAATAGACAAGGCAAGCCAGAGGCGTGGGTAGGGAAATGGGGAGGGGGCTGGCGGGCACAGGAATTTCGCTTTCGAATTGCGTTGGCGCGTGAAATATGCGCGTGGATGGCGCATTGTGCACACAGGCAATGCAACTGCCTGCCTCCTCCCCTTCCCCCCTTGCGCTACGCCCCTGCCTGGACAGCAATAAAAAATTGCAATTTGGCAACAGCGCAAAGAGAGAAAGTGCAACGACGCATTAAGCGTGGAGTAAAGCAGGGCAGGGCAGGGCAGGATAAAGCCGGCCCAGGGCAGGCCTTAGCAGGCAGTCAGACAGTCTGGCAACGCTGTGAAGTGTCAAGTGCGCTCAAAATGCGTTTTAATTGCATTTGGCAATGACGCAGCGTGTATTTGGCGCCATCTAGCGAGTTGTAGCAGAGAGAGAGAGAGAGAGAGAGAGAGAGAGAGAGAGAGAGAGAGGGTGCTGAGTGGGTGAGGCGAGCTTACAATGACATTGAGACAACCCCTAGGCGTAGATCAACCCTTGAACGGCAGCAACACACCCACAACTCCCCCCCTACTCCTCCCCTGCTATACACCCCGCCCCTGCTTTACTTTGCCAGCTCAGCTTGCAACTCACAAGCGTGCAATAAATTTTTCAATGTCGTGCGTCTCGTGCGCGCAATCTATATAAAGCAACAACAGCAGCAGGTCTTACCCGTCCCCCCTACCCGTCCTCCCCCTGCCTGCTACGCTTTGCCAATCTGCCGACCGCTAAGCACCCAACAGCAGAGCAAGATAGAGATAGAGTGGGAGGGGGAGGGAGGGGCAGACTGGCAGAGCAAAACAAACTTCCAATCAGACCGTAGTCAGGCTGCTTCCTTGACTGCTGCCGACTTTGTGATAAATGTGCTACAGCTTTTTGTCTTTAGAGTGTAGGGGGGAAGGGAGGAGTGGGAGAGGGGGATAGAGAGAGCTACACTTAATCGCAGTCGCCGTGTGTCTGTCCAGTCTCTCTCTCTCTCTCTCTCTATCGCCGTGCTCAGTTCGTGAAAGTGTTGAAGCAGCACTTTGGCAGCGCGCATCAACGCCAACGATGGCAACACGACTTGGACTCGAGCTGGGGCTGTCCCTGGGCATATTTGCTTTTTATCTGCGCTTTGCATGCACCGCAGAGAGGAGCGAAGAGAACGTGGGGGGAGCGAGCTAAAAACTCATCTTTGTCTGCGAGCTCTGCGTAGTTTTTCTTGTGCACAAGTTACATTTTTAATCGCGCCTTTGAGACGTCATTAGTGCGAGATGCAGAGAGAGAGTGAAGAGGGGGAGGGAGGAAGGGGAAGAGAAAGAGCTGTAGGAGAGCAATGGCCAAGCACAGCTTCAACTTCAACTCCAGCTGCGTCTCCTCCATTTGTGTAGCGGGTGTGACGAAGTGGAGCTGGCATGACTGGAACATGTGCGGCTCAAGAGTTGCTGCTGCTGCCTCTGCTGCTGCTGCTGCTGCCGCTGCTCTTGTCTGCCAAATGGCGCATGAAGCAGCCAGACCCGGCCAAGTCTCGCTCGCGTCGCTCTCAAGTGCTTTTTCTAACTCCTTTTTCTCTGTTCAGGTTTTAAATGAAGTGTTTGTCTTGAGCTTCAAGTGTGGCATGTTTTGATTTTTATTTAAACTAAAGTACAAGAATGCCAGCTTTTATGGCAACAACAGCAACATCAACAGCAGCAGCAGCAACAGCAGCAGCAACACAGCAACAACAGTTGCCAGCACAGGCCACTCGAGCAATTTGCTGTTGATATTTGCTCACGCACTTGATGTGCCAACGCAGTCGCAGTTGGCGTCGCAGTCAGCATAACACCTTAGTAGGCAAAGGGGTAAAAGGGGCAGGGGGGGCACAGTCAGTCAGTTTCGTCATTGTTGTTGTTGTCGTGGCACACATGGCGTATGCGAGTTGCGTGCCTTGACTTCTTGGCTTTTTCTTCCCTCCCTCTTGCCCTCTCTCTTTCTCCTTCTCTTTTTTTGTTTTTGTTTTTGGCAAAAAAGCATAAAACATGCATAAATTCCGACATGCTGACTACGTCTTTGTCGTAAAAGGCAACGCAGGAAGTAGTGGGAGAGGAGTGGGGAGGGGGAGCAGAAAATAATATTTTCATTTCATTTGCAGCTTATTGACAATTGACATGAAAATGTCCTGTTGCTGCCGCTGCCTCTGCCTCTGCCCCTCCCCTTTTCCCATGGCCTTTGCTGTTTTTATGCTTTTGTTATGCGACTGCAAATAAAGTAATAAAACGAGAGAAAGAAAAACAAGCAGGAAAATGCAGAAAAACAGTAACAAAACAAGAGTAACAAAAGCAAAGCACAAACTGCAAAAAACGCCATGCAATAATCACGAACAGCAGCAGCAGCAGCAGCAGCAGCGGCAACAACTTTTAGCCGGAAAAATATCTAAAATTGTTTAAGCTGCTGACACATAACATTGACATTTCGTTTTTCATTCCACCCCCCCTTTTCCACTCCCTATGTGTGTATGGCATTCTTTAGCTGTAAAATGCATTTGATGTCTTGCGTGTTTTCCCCTCTGCTTTTATCGCACTTTTTTCTTCTTTTTTTTCAGTCAAGCATAATCCGCAAAATATTGCTGAGCAATGGCTGCAGTGTCATGTTTACAGAGCGTAGAAAATTTGAAAATATTTCAATTTCAGCTAAAGAAACTCAAAACCTTTGGGAAACCCAAAACTCAAGTCCTTAAAGCTGCTAAAATTGATACTAGAAAAATACCCGCAACTTGTTACGCATTTATTGTGGCTTGAGAAGTTTTTTTTAAATCTCACATAAATTGTATATATGATTTTTGTGCTTTGCCAGCCCTGCTGCCCTTTACGCTGCTTTGATATCAAATATGCTGGCAATCTGTCTGCATTTTAAATGAAACCGAAGAAGATTTATTGTCTGTCCTCCCCCTTCCCCTTCCTGCTTCCCCCTCTTTGGCTCCGTCTCTAAGGTGTCAAGTGTTGCACAAGTATAAATTATGTTTTATTGAAACGGATACTTTGACATAGCAAATCTGAGACTCGCAGACTTTTCAATCAGTCCGCTGCAATCTGTTGCTTTTCCTTCTCTCTTTCTTTCTCTCTCTGGCAGATAAATCACAAAATGTCCGCGCTTGTCCGACGCTAAGCAACATAATTAATTAGCTTTTAATGCTGCCAGCGAGCAGGGAGGAGCAGAGGGAGGGGGAGAAAGAAAAGCGAGTGCATTTAGTCAAACGGAAAATGATGCTGAAGGAATGCCAAGGCAGGAATGCCAGCGATAAGTCGCATGTCGCTGAGATTCTGTCGCTGACATGGCCAGACAATCGACGAGACAAGGCAGCGGTCAGGGGGGAGAGGGAAAGAAGTCACATAATGCTTGATCCTTTGTAGACATTTCGTTAAAAGTAAGCAGAGAGAGAGGGAGAGCAGAGCAGCCAAGCTGGCACGCAGAGTGCAAAAAGGAAAGAGAGAATGGGAAGGAGAGAGAGAGAGACTGCCAACAATCAAATCAAAAGCAAACAATGAACAAAAATGTAGGAAAACATAACCAAAGATAAGCGGCTTGCAGCGCTCAAGCAAAAAAGATGGCGGCGGCAAAAGGAGAAACCGTTGTAAGCGGAAACGCAGACATGAAAAAAAATGGCAGCTCCAAAGGAAGCAAAGAAAGCAGACACACACACACAGAGAGAGAGAGCGAGTGAGAGAGAGCGCAAGCAAAGTGCAAGTGGGCGTCGCTCTGCGTGTCCTTGTGCTGCCTGTCTCGCTCTCCCCCCCCCCTCCTCCTGCAGCCGTCTCGCTGTTGTCTGCTGCAAATACCGCAACATGTACTCAAGCAGATAATGTTAAATACCACTCGAGAATGGCAATGGCAGCGGAAGCGGGAGCGGGAGCGGGAGCGGGCAGCAAATCCATGAAACAACAAAAGACATAAGCGAGAGACAGCAAAAAAAGGGACACCCGAGCAGACCAAAAGGACATGCGAAATGGCGAAAAACGAAACCGAAACCGAAAGCAGCAGCAGCAGCTGAAGCAGACACAAAAGTTCAAAGACACCACGCCCACCGCCCCCCTGCGCGTTTCTGCTGGCCTTGCAAAGTGTTGGCCGGCGCCGCAAGCCGTTGCCAAAAACTGTAGAAAACTGTGGAAAACTGAAGCTGGGCCGGAAAATTTAAGCGCAACATTAAATAATTTACAAACAGAACGGCGCAACGGTTGCGCCTTAATCGCCGGAAATACGACAGCAGCAGCAACAGCAACAAAAAAATAAAAATATGAAGCATTAAGAGCAGCAACAACAGCAGCAGCAACAACAGCAACAACATCGACAGCAGCAACAGAGACAACAAAGCGGCGGCATCCGCCTTGGTCGAGCCGAGGGTCGACGCATGTGCAACTGCGACTCCTGCTGCTGCTGCTGCTGCTGCTGCTGCTGCTGGCGTCGTCGTCCACGTTGAGAAGAAAATCAATAAAACGTGCGAGACGGTGCTGGGTGCGTCGCACTTGCTGTTCCTCTCTCTCATTCTCTCTCTCTCTCTGTTGCTCCCTGCCCGCTGCCACTTTTACTTTTTGCAGCTGAAAAGATGCGACACTGGCAACGGCTGCCAGGACAAGCAAGTTCCGCTTCCCCCCTCACAGCTCAGCCCCCGTCTCTGCCCGGCTCCCTGCCTGCTCTACTCCTCCCCTGCCTGCTGGCCTTGTCCTTGTCGTTGTCGCCGCTTTGTCATTTGTTTGGCCTGCAGCTAAATTTGCCTGTCTGTCTGTCTGTCTCACTGTCCTCCTCCTGCCCAGCCTGGCTACACATGCACAGAAGACTCACGCGCCAGCTTAGGTGTGGCACATGGCAGCTGTTACGCCCCCTCCCGCCCTCAGTCTGCGCCTCCTCGTGGCGCAAGTGCAACAAACCGAATTGAAATTGTGCGGGAGGCGGCAAAGCTCACGATTTTTGCATTTCTATCGGCGGCGCAGGCGGCGAGTTAGACGTGGCTGACAAGCGTTAATCTTGAAATAAAATATGTATTTGTTTTAGGCCGGGGCGATTGAACGAGCTAAGCGAAGGCAGAGAGAGAGACAAAGGGGAGAGGGAAGCGGAGGCAGCGATTCACTTGGGGTTCAACCACCAAAAAGTGTTGCATACTTTCGAGCGGCATTTTGATTATCTGCAAAGCGCAAAGCGACTTTCCATAGACTTTGCATAAATTTGCGGGCGAAACGAAAGCATGTACGTGTGTGTCTGTCTCTTTCTCTCAGTGTGTGTGTGTGTGTGTGTGTTGGCATATCTTTTACTTAGCCACACACACACACACACACACACAGAGACTGTGCTAAGCTCTTGCAAATTGACAAAGAACTTCACTTCGCATTGCCTATGTCTCGCTGTCTTGCCCCCTCTCTCTGTCTCTTTTTCTCTCCCACTCTCTCTCCCTCTCTCTCTTGCTGCTTGCCTACTTCAAGCTCTGTTTGATTTTTTGGGGCTTCTTTTTGGCCAGGTGTTCTCTTATTCCTGCTACGTTTCTTCAGTCAGCTCTATTTGCATTTCAACTATGTCTGTGTTTGCCTGCCTCTCTCTCTCTCTCTTCCACTCTCCCTCTCTCTCTCTCTGTGTGTGTGCCCTGGTGTGTGATTGTATTTGCGGCGTGTGCGCTAACATTTTGTTTGTATTTCATTAATATTTCAGAGGTGGCGTTGTTTGAAATCAAAACATAAATATTAACATTCATGAATTGAAACTGTGTATCGCCGCCAGCGCATTTCCTCAACTCCCCTGACCATGCTCACTCTTACTCTCACTCCCCTACCCTATCCTATCCTATCCTCTTCACCTTCCTACCCCTTTGCACACATGCACACACACACACACACGTTTGATGCAAAAAATGATATAAATGCCGCCGCACAAACCACAAACCAAACAAATAGCAGACAGATTGACACACACACACAGGCGCACACACACACACACACACACACACACCGGCACACTCCCTGGCATGCAACAACATTTTTAACAATTTTCCAAAAAAATAAAAATGGGAAATTAAAATTAAACTGCAAAATGCAAGGCAAATATTTTTGTCTAGCCAGGATAGGATCATCATCATCATCGTCATCGTCATCATTCCGCCGGACAGCTGCTCACGTACAGCACGCGTGACCAGTCCCCCGCAGACTGCTTCCCCCCACTTCCCTCTCTCTCTCCCTCTCTCTCTCGCTATGCAGCTTGTTGTCGTGATTTGCTTGTTTTCCATTTTGTGTTGCGGGCGGGTAAAAGTTTTGTTTTATAATTTTAAGCAAATAACAAAGATATGATTTGCCTAACGAAACAAGCGGCGAAAACACAATTACCCCGCTACCAAAGCAAGAAGAACAAAATATGAATAATTTAGACTGTGAAAATGATATACCATTTGCAAGTGTAGAAAACTGAAGTAAAAAGTGAGGCAAGCTAGAAAATATACAGGCAGAAAAAGGCAAGAAATTGTTTAAAAAGAATAATGAAAACTGTGCTCTTTTATCTCAGGAATAACTTCAGCTAAAAGAGCTAGCATTTTATAACTAAAAGAACTAAGAATTTTTCCAACATTTAACTAATTTCTATACTTCTTTCTCTTCCTTATCTTTGCAGGTATGTGCTACTCGCTTCTTGCCCGCCAGTTTCATCTATACGTATTACCATCCCCACTAATTCAGCTCGATGTTCCATCAATATGTGTATTATTTAAACAATGTATTTATTTATGTATTTTTTTGTTAGTGTGTGTCTGCCCGCAATCTTCCATCTCGTAATCGTATTCATTAATCTGATGTAGTTGTAGTTTGATTTTGCTTTAACTCATACGTTACTAACCTAAACTAAACTAACAAGTGTGTGTGTGTTTACTCTCTCTGTATATGTGTGTGTGCGTGTGTATGTTGTCACAAATTGCGGTAAATATTTAAACGTTTTCATTATCATTTTGTTGCACAACACAAATCTGTCAGAGATTTGCGGAAACCGCCGAAAACAATTTGTGTGCTTAATTAAAAATTTAAATTACATCAAATCGTGGAGAGAAGGAGTGGAGCGGGGAGAGGGGAAAGGGGAGGTAGCTGGCAACAATTTGTGCGTGTGACAAATTTACGGCAAGTCAAAGTCAACGGGGCAAACAGAGGCAGAGTTTGAGGGCAGAGGGCAGGGGACAGGGGACAATACAAGTATGACATGCATTATGGGGCAGAACCAGGCAGGCACAGAAGGGGGAGAGAGAGAGGGAGGCAGAGGCAGAGGGAGGCAGCGCGTCCTGGCCACATGCTGCCACACTAATTTGTGCATTCCCAAGTTGGGTGAGAAAAACAAAACGTCGACGCTGCTGCCTGCTGCCTCTGCCTGACTCCAAGTTGCCAGGCTTGAAAACTTTGTCCTCACACACTGCTGGCTTACAGTCTCCTCTCTCCCGCTTCCTACCTCCCTGCCCGCCCTGCCCTGCCTCTTGCTGAGTGCAGAAATTAATTGCATTAGAAAAGTTGCACCGCGTCGCACATGTGCGCTGGCAGCTTGGCAACGGGCGGGGGCAAGCGTGGCACGGGGTAGAGGCAACTCTGTGCGCCAAACTTGCGCTTATTTAAGTTTAGAAATGTCTTGGCAAAGTTGCCACCAACTACTCCCACCTCCTGCTTGCCCTCCCACCGCCCCCCCCCCCGCGCTGGGCGTACAAACGTTTGTCAGCAAACTTAATTTCTGAACTTTTTGGAAGCCGACGCAAAGCAAATGGCATCCGGCGAGCAGCCGCCGCCGCCGCTGCCGTTGGGAATCGGCGGCATTTACAAAATGCTCGTCAACAGGAACAAGTGCAGCAGGGACAGGGAGAGGAGGGAGAGGAGTAGGGAGTGAGAGAGTGGGTTAGAGCTGGGGCAGCCAGAGAGCGCATATTTTAAAGTGGAAACTTGCCAGACGCACATTTTACATAAATGTTGCACTTAAATGCGCATTTTGTCATAGAAAGAGAGGGAGAAAGGGAGAAAGAGAGAGGGAGAGAGACAGACAGGCAAATTAAGGCTGCCTGTGAGGCGTATTTCCCCCTCCCCCTTAACGATTTCAATAAATAATATTTTATTTATATTTTTTTTCTTCGCTTGCCTCCTGCAACAAAAGCAGCTGCACAGGCAGGCAAGCTGAGTGTGTGTGTGTGTGTGCGAGTGTGTGCTGCTTGTTAGTGCAATTGCACAAAGACAAATGGCAGCTGCTTGCGTGTGTGTGTGTGTGTGTGTGCTGGCAGCTGCGTTGTCAAAGTAACTTTGTATTGAAATTAGACACATTTCCTTCGCCTGAGGAAAATGCAAAATGCCAACGGGGCGGCAAAAGAGAGTTTTCCATTTCCATTTTCACAATTTTCTCTGTTGCATTGTGTGCATTGATATGCCAGGTGAGTCAGACAGGCAGACAGAGAGCGAGAGAGAGAGAGAGAATGAGGAAGAAGCAGAGGCAGCTGCTTGGCTGCGCTGCAAAGTATGCTATGGATTTTTGCTTGAGCGCGTGTGACGGGCGCAGGCGACACTCGTTGACATTGGGGCGACAATGCGTCAAGCTGACGGCGCGCACACCCTTTCGCCCCCCTCGCCCTGCCTGCGCCTGTCAGGATCACACTCCATGCCCTCACACACACACACACGCTCACTAATTTGCATATTTATGCAATTATACGCTACCTTTTGTGCCCGTCCACGGCAGGCTGCAGCTCAACCCTTTTTGGCTCGCCTCTCTCTCTCTCTCTCTCTCTCTGTCTCTCTCCCTCCCCCACTCAACCTCAACAGTTGGTCGCGACCAGAAGAGGGCAAGGGCAGGGCCGGATCGGCTTGGGTCGCGCACAGCATGTCACTTGTCACGCCAAACACGAACACGTTAAATGTCAACAATGAAGTGACACACGGCACGGCACGGCACGGCTCGGCTCGGCAGCGGCAGTGGCAGTGGCAGTGGCAGTGGCAGTGGCAACGGTCATTGTCCTCCCTGTTGCCCTACCACACCGTGGCCCATGCCCGCAGCAGTTGAGACAACTGGCAAGCGTTGGGGTTGGGGCTGGGACCCGGTCCGAGACCCGACTCGACCAGGCTGTGCCGCGTCGCCTCTGCGCTGACATTTGACACTGTGACAGCGTTTAGTGATTTATTTCATGTTGACATGCGTCGTTGTCCTGACAACCAACGCCAGCCGGAGCTCACTCCACCTGCACCTGTGCATCCTGCACCCGCTCCCGCTTCTGCCCTGCTGCTGCTCCTCCCGCTCCCCCTGCAGTTATAGAGAAATTCCGCTTAATTTTCTCTGTCATTTCTATTTGCACACACACAATGAAGTTATGAAAATTACTCCGCAGATGCCTCCCCCCTTGACAGGGGGAGCAGCCACAAGTGACGCGTGCCGTGAAGTCACAAGGGTTTCCAGGCTACTGCAGCTTGTCTGTATCTACAACAAACGATCTCTCAATCATGATGCGCACATTATGAAAATTGCATAATTTTTACAGCATTGCATAAGGGTTGCCACCCCTTAGTGGCACTTCAATTAGAGGGCAACCCAATAAAAACAAATGTAAATAAAGGCAAGGTAGTTCAGCAAGGGAGAGGGAGGGAGAGAGAGTGAAGGGTTCTAGAGAGGGTGTAAAAAGTAGACAGCTGAGCTGGAGTATGGTATGATAAGAAAGATAAAGGTTTTCTTTAAAACTGCTTACAGAAATATTAATTTTACCTACTCTAAAGGCAGAAAGATCTATCAATGCAGAATATTTTACTCATTATTATATATTAAAAATATTTACTTCAGTTTAATTAAGTTTCTAACAAAATACCCTGCTTTATAAACGTCTATGGGCGTGACATGCAAAAATAAAAATATACTTGAGCTGTGCCTGGCTTATAGCAACCCACATGCCAAATTTGGTAATCCTAACTCATGCGATCAATGCGATCAAACAGACATAAAAGTCTAAATCAACTTTTTTATTAATAGAGACAGACAAGCGAATACCCTGTATGATAATTAAGAATGTCTGATATATATAAAGAAGCCAAGTAGCTGTCTAAATTATTTAAGCCAAAACCCTTTTCATATACCCTGTAATCCAAAAAAAAAGAACCTCCACGACAGCGACTTATCGATTGCCCATCGCAGTGAAGTCAAAATCAAAGCAGCTTTGCCAGCTTAAGGACGCCTTGTGCGCGCGAGGAAAACTGTTCGGGAAAGTGGTGAAAAGTCTTTGGCGAATGCCGGGAAATGTCAACAGATTTGGCGCAGCTTTAATGCAGCCTTTCAGTGGCTGTCGCTTTTCAATTATGAGCTCAATGGCCATTGACAAGCAGCCTGCCTTTGTGTCCGTCTCCGTCTCCGTCGCCGTCTCCGATTGCGAGGAGCAACTGCAGCAAGGCGACAATACTGGCAGCAGCTGCTGCAAGGCAGCAGAGGCAACTGAAGATGTCCTTTGCTTTTCGGCATCATTGAACATTTGACATTTATTGTTGGTCGCAGGAGGAGCAGGAGGAGGAGCAGGAAGGACCAGGAGAAACAGAGCTAGGGACTGCAGGGGAAAAGGACTGGGACGGCATTAAGGTGCCGATATTGTCTGAATTTTGGAGCATATTTGCAGCGACTTTGTCGACACTTTTATTGAGCCAGTGTGTGTGTGTGTATCTGTGTGTGTGACATTAAAGTCAATTGCCCTGCTGTGCTGCGCCATATGGCGCCCCATCTCCCTTCCTGGCTGCGTCTGTCTGGCTTGGAAAAGTTTCTTTTGACAGGCAGCAGCAACAGGAACAGACAACATGTACAGTACTCTTACAGGGTGTGTGTGTGTGTGTGTATGTGTGTGTGGGAGTATGCGTACAAGTACAACGATTTCTTGTTAGCCAAAATTCTGTTGCCTTTGACTGACATGATTATAAGTTGTATGTGTCTCTCTCTCCCTTCCCTCTCTCTTCTTCTCTCGCTCTAGTTGAGTTGTCTGCTCAGTCTGTTGGACTGTCTGGGAGTTGGGGGAGAGATCTCTCTCTCTCTCTCTATCTCTCTCTCTGTGTATTGCTCGGCACGTTAACTCAAACGAAACTAATTTAATGCGCTGCAAAAAGTATTCAAACAATTGCACAAGGCGACGCCCGAGTGAAAGTCGAGCCAAAGGCACAGAAAAGCACAAAAAGACAACAACAACAACAACAACAGCAACAACAACAACAAGAGTAAAAAACGTGAGCACATCAAACGGCGAATTCCATTTGCCAAAGCCAAAGCCAACGTCAGCGAAAAGGAAAAAGTTTCTTCTTAGCTTAGCTCAGCTCAGATGCTCGCTCTCTCTCTCTGTCTCTCTCACTCTCTGTCGCTCTTTTTGTCTACTTAGTTTATTTATTTCTTTTATGGCATACCCTGTAATATAAGTTAAGTAATGCAAGTTGCTTAGATTGGCAGCAGAGGCGTCTTAATTATTTTCAGCGCAGTTTTTAAACAGCTAGAAAATTATATAGTAGAAATATATAGTAGATATATCTAGCTGTTTCATGATTATACAAATTTTCAAATTTTACAAATAACTAGGGTATCTGCTAGTTCAGCCACATCACTCTACACTTCATTTTGCTGCTGCTCATTCTGCTGCCACGTAAATTCAATTGTTGGGGCGTGTATACTCTGCTTACTGCGCTGCTGCTGCTGCTGTTGTGGGCGTGGGGCGTGGCACAGAAAATGTTAACAATTTTATTTATGTTGGCTTTGAACTTGCGCTCATTATTTGCGCGATAAAAAGCGATGAAAAGCACAGGCAGCACAGCGCAAACAATGCGCGAATTGTTGCATAAGTTGCGTATACGCCCCGTTGTCTCTCTCTCTCTCTCTCTCTCTCTGCCAAAAATAAGACTTAAAGCACATTTTCTGTCTCATATATACAAAAATTAGCTTAAAACTTGTGGCCCTAAAGCTATTACTCACACTCGCACACACACACACGCAGTAGACACCTGCATAGGGTATTCCTCCCCTTTTTTGGGGCGGGGCAGGCGAGACTATTAGTTTGCTCAACATTTTTGGGCAAAACTAAATACATTTGTGTTCATTTCCACACACACACACACACACACAGCCGCCACATAAGCGTATGCGTAATAAAAAGGCTTAGTGGCAAGCCTGCTTCTGCAGGGGTGTGCCAGAGGGGCCAGGGGGCAGGGGTCTGAGGTCTGGAGGTCTGGAACTCCCAACCCTTTTGGCCCGCTTACCCGCAGACCTTGTGAATTTGCATATGTGCGGCTGCCGACTCTCATACATCAAACTATTAAAAGCCTCAGCGAAAAGCCTCCAGGGTGCTGCTGCTCCCAACTAACCACCCCCCTCTCACCCTGCTCCCTCTCCCCTCCCAGCAAGAGCTTGTGCTCTGCTCTCGGTGCCGGCATTTGTCAAACGTAGCAGGCCGGGCAAAATAGCAACAGTTTTTAGAGGGGGAAAGAGATGGGGAGGGGGGATGAGTGATGTACCAAAAGTTTTACAACATTGTTGTGGCCACGCCCGCATGTAGCGAGGGGGGTGGGTGCGGAAAGTTACAGTGTATTCTGCGGCAGGTGCATATTTACATATATTTTAAACATATTAAACAAATACACAGACACTAGAGCAGTGAGTCTGTGTGTGTGTGTATGAGTCTGTGTGTGTGCAATTTTTTACACACATGCTGCGGCTTGTCCGCTGTCCGCTTTGCGGCCAAATGATTTGAAGCCCCCCCCAAACAGGGCCAAAACTAAAGCGAAACCCGAGCAGGCTGTAGCTGAGCTTAGCCCTGCGTCCTGTTTAGATTTGAGCTATGTACAAAATTAGTTTCATTAGTTATGCTCAAGTTGGCAAGTTTCAATTGGATGCTGCCCTCTCTCTCTTTCTCTATCTCTCTCTCTCTCACTCTATATAAATTGCCCCTGGAAAAACTCACGTAAATTCTGTGGCCAGACAACATAAACAACGCAAGCGCTGCTGGAAGCGATTTAAGCAGACGCAGACAGGCAGACAGACAGCGGGACAGACCCGCAGACAGGCAGACAGGCAGACAGATAGAGAGACAGGCAGACAAGCAGACAGAGCAGCAGGCATCCCTCTAGCAGCGACAACCATCATAAATTGCTCTGCTGCAGCTACACATTTTTTTATGCTGGCATCAAAGCTTCGCTTGTCTGGCAATTAAAATAAATTATGAGGTGCAGATTTACGAAAATTAAGAGATTGTTTTTCCCACACACACACACACACACACATAGAGAGAGAGAGAAAAGCAGGCAAAGCTAAAGGATAAGTGAAATCAACTTGCAGGTTAAGCGGCCGCTGCTGCTGCTGCTCCCGCTGTGTACCCCATGAGGCAGAGCACGTGCTGCTGCTTCTGCTCCTGCTCTGTGTGTGTGCTGCCCAGGCTCATCAGCAGTCACAGCCACACACACACACACACACCTGACGCACACTTAAGCCCTGAATATAGCTTGCTTTTTAGTATCTACGGTATATCTTCTGCTTTATCTGCGGCCTGGCTAGAGGGGGAGTAGGAGCAGGAGCAGGAGGAGGGTTGGCTACTCCGACCCAGCGTGTGGCGCAGCAGGCAATCAGGAATTCAGGTCATGTGCATGTGAACTCAATTAAGCAGCACATAACTTACAAACCGGATTACAATCATCATCATCAACAACAACGACGACGGCGACGACGAGAGCCTTGAACCTTTTTGCTGCTGCTGCTCCTGCTACCTGCCCCCTGCTCCTCCTCCTGCCTGCTGCGTTGCGTTGCGCATGCAAAGTAGCAAAGTAGTTGACCAGGACGCAAGTCAAGAGAGTTAACACACACACACACGCAGAGAGTGCGATTGCTTCAGCTGCGGCCTGTTGACTTTTCAACGAGCCTCAAAATATGTTACTCATCCGCCTCCGCTGCCGCCGTTGCCGCGTGTTAACCTTTTTTGCCCCGCCCATCCCCCACGCCTTCCTCTGCACCGCTGCCCCTGCTGCTGCTGTGCTCGGGTGCAAAACAATTTGCAACCATAAATTTGCCACAGCAAACAAGACGAGGACTGCCTCCTTCCCTGCCTCCCCTCCTCCCTTCCTCAGTTGACCCATTGGAATGGGCATCCGGCCATTTTGGGGGCAGTCATTTGAGGTAAGGTCAACAGCTGTCGAATGGCATGAAACGACAACAGGGCCAGGCATGCCAGAGGAGGAGGAGGGGGAGGAGGCAGCAAGGGTAAACGGAGACGGAGACGGAGATGGCGACCGAAACGGAGACGGAGACGGCAACCTGACGACCTGACTTATTTTGTATGGATCGCAGGATATGAAAATTTTCACTTGAATAATTAATTGAACCGGCTGCGGGGGAGGGTCAGGCGGGAGGGGGAGCGACGACCCTTGTGGCATGTTCTTCTTCTTCCGCTGGTCTTGTTGATTTTGTCTTGTTGCGGTTGAGCATTTTGGAAGCGCGTGTGGGGGAGGGGAAGGGCAACAGCAACAGTTTCCCTTGTGCGTCACCCTCCCCCCCCTTGGTCTGCGTTTAATTAAGCAATACATTGCGTATTGTCTCTATAAACAGTTGCAGGATCGTGCAAGCTGGAAATAAATTGGCAAAAATTGTACAAAGAATTATCATGCATATGTATGTGTATGTGCCCCCTACCCGTTCCCAAGTGCACCCTTTGTTTGTGCGTTTTATGTGATTTCTTTTAGCCAGCCCTCCCTCACTTCTCTCCCCCTCCGCCTCTGCCTCGTAAGCCGCTTTAAACCGCCGCCGCAACAAGCGAAATAACATTTAAGCCTTTCGTGATAAGCATTTAAATAAATTAAAACCTCTTACGCGCCATGGCCATTGTGGCTTAGGCACACACACACACACACACACACCCCTCTCTCTCTCCCCCTCCCGCTCTGTCGCATGTCAACAATGCAGCTAACCACACGCGCGAGCTCTAATGAAAAATAGCAAGAGTGCTGCATATAAACAATAATAAAAAAGCAACAACACACTGCACGACTAGCGAAATACCCTATGATATTAAGTGAGAAAATAAGTGAAAATAAACTACCCCTTAAGCTACTCTACAGGGTATGCGAAAGAGCGTAAAAAGCGGCAACGGCAAAGTGAAATGAACGCATAAAGATTTGTCAGTGTTGATAAACAACAAAGCGAGCGACGCGACTGGCACTCTTAATGCCGCCCTGGCGGATATAACGGTTACGGAGAAGGAGTAGAGAGAGAGAGAGAGAGAGAGAGAGAGAGAGAGAGGAAGTTAACTGGAGTTGCAGGGTTGCATACAAACAAATGACCGAATGTTGCAAGTGCTGTGGGGGCTGCCTGCCTCGCGTGTTGCATTGATGGAAAGTGTCAATGTGCAATGGCAGAGGGGGAGAGTGAGAGAGAGTGAATAAAATACAGAGAGAGAAAGAGAGGGCAAAAAAATGTGCATAGCGAGACCGCAAAATGGCCGCGACGCTGCTAAGTATGCTATATTAATATGCATTGTGCGGATTTAATGCTGGCTTTGTCTGTCTGCGGCCATGTGAGAGTGTGTGTGTGTGAGAGTGTGTGTGTGAGCCTGCCCATTTTCGGCTACCATTTTGCAATACTCACTTAATCGCCATATCAAATTTCACAGTTTAATTATGAAGCGAGCTGCAGCTACGATTTGCCAAAGATGATTGTGTGCATGGCCAAAGGGGGCCATATAGCATAGTTAATCGCCTCAATCGCTAAACCATTATGCACAGAGAGAGAGGGAGAGGGGGAGAGAGAGAGAGAGAATCAGCAATTGTTATTTGCATTGGCATTTGTTGCCTCCCCCTGGCGATAATCACTTTTCCGCAATTTTTCCCAATTTAGCTATGAAATTGCAATTGACCGAAATTGCCAATAGCTTTGATAAGCCTGTGTGCATTTGCAGCTGCAAATTAGCATAATCATAATGAATAATGCCCATTGTCAGTTTCATAAAATTTTATTAATTTTCCTCCTCTCCCTGCTGCCCCTACTCCCTCGTAGCACTCAACAGCTTAACAGATTTGCAGCACAATGAGCTGCGTCGTCGTAAATAGAGAGAAAAAAACACGTATAGAGTGAAATGCAAAACTAAAAATAATACGGACTACTATATTTACATTTACTCAACTGTTAAATACCCTGCACAGCATTTAAAAAAAATAGAGAAGTGTTGCTTTATTGAATATAAATTTGTAGAATTTAGTTAGATATATTTTTTTAATTTACCTTAATAGATTTTTCGGCTACAAATATAAGACACTCTTTTCTAGGATTTAGCAATGTGTGCAGGGTATTTAAGAGTGTGCAAAAAGAGTTGCCATTTGGCAGGGGACTGAGTCTGGAATTGCCTGCTCGCTTTTCGGGGTCTCGACCCCTTTGGCAAGTGCACTAAAAGCCAAACAACTGACAAACTGGCAGGCCGAGTGCCGCCTTCCCGCTGGCCCCTCTCTACCTCCCCCCCCCCTGGGCACAGCCCTGCTGGGAGTGTTGTCAGTTGAGCTGCGCCCAGGTATTCGCAAGTGGGCGTTGCCTTTGGCTGTCAACAATGTCTAACGGCAGCCACTTGACAAGCGAGTCCGCCTCGCAGATGGCAGATTGCAGCCGGGCACGGCCTCGTTGACAAGGACAGGCAGACAGACAGCAGAGGGGAGAGAGGGGGGAGACAGGTACATGCATGGCACATGCTTGCACTTTTCGGCATAAGACACAGCGTCGCCATCGCTGCCACTTGTCGCACTGTCTGGGCTGCCTGCCTGTCTGTCTGTCTCTCTCTCTGTCTGCCTGCCTGCACAAACTATTTACGCACACGCCCACTTCCCATTTTTTTGCACTGCCTTGGCAACTCTGTCTGGCCCACTGTACCTGTTTCTCCTCTGAGAGTTCAATGCACGCGCCTTTGTTTTGCCTATCGCGGCAGAGTCTAAATGCAGCCAGGCGGAGCTCCCTCTCGCTCTCCCTCTCCCCCCTTCTTCATTACTTTTTAGCTCTCTTTTTGGACACTTGGCCCAATGCCAGCCGAGCTGCGCTCAAACTTGGTCTTTGGGTTAACACGCAGTTTCCCTTCTGGCCACAAAAAAAAAAAAAATTAAAGCATCTTTTCAGGCGCCGCTTATGGCCGCCAACTTGGCCCATTCAACGGCTTGATGAACAAAGTTTTCATAGCTGAAGCTACTGCCTTATTTTTTTTTTAGTTTTACAATTATCAAACCTGCAGAATCATGGCAAAAATAATCGCAACGTCATGCAGTGTCTGTATGAACAGCTAGATCTTAAAGCCTATTAGAGTTGGGCCTACCAACTTTGGTATTTATGTAACTGATTATTGCACGTTGGTTTTAGACTCCAACCAGGCCCAGTAGCGCCTTCCTAAGGCGTAATAAATCACTTCTTCCAGCACACTCATGTGTAACTTTTCTATTATTTCTTATCTCGTACACATATTTCAATTTCTTTTCTTTTTTTATTGACTGCTTGTTGCGTTAACTATGATTCAATATTGACAGCAATCAGATAAACTATTCAATTGTTACTGCAATTATGCATATTTTTCCCATTGTGCTGAGGTTTTACATATGGAACAAAAGGCAAATGCGGTGAATACAATGGGAAATGGAAAGGAAAACAAATGGCAAGCATTCTCTCTCTTTTTTTTTGTGTGGTTGCTGAGCCAAATCTTGCCACATGCCTGCGCATATTAAGTGGCACGTGGTGGTGGCAACAACGTGGCCATATGTGCGGCATAATGAGGATGTTGCGCCAAGGCAAGTCGTGCATGCAGCTCGTTCCCCTCCCGCCTTCTGCCTCCTGCTGACAGCAAATCAATTCATATGCCTATGCGATGTCGCTGCCATATGTCCAGCTACACACTCCCCCCTTGCCCTACCCCTCTCTGGAGGGCAGAAATTCATCATCAAAACGCTGCCCTCATTGTTGTGTGCGGTTAACTGCAAATATGACTCGAGGGTGCGACTGGGCACATTATGTAGAATTGCTAGAAATGGACTCTGCTGTCCAGCCCCGAGGCGCTCTATCATTTAGTGTGCTTCCTCCCCCGCTTCCCGCTCTTCTAAATGAAGTCAATTTGATTGTGCCGTGTCTCGCATCAAAAGAAAATTGTTTTAAGCGCAGAGAAGCAGAGCAAACGCTGCGATTAGCATCGGATTATGCCGGACGAGACGAGTCGAGTCCAGCTCGTGCTTTGAGTGGGGTAAAATCAGATAAGACTCGTCCCGGTCTGGACATGGCCGAAATGACAAAGAAGAAGTTTGGCGGCTTAACAAGCAAAGTAAACCAATGCGAGCGAGGGAGACTCCACCCTTAGGTGGGATACTCCCCCCTTCCCTTGGCCATTAACGAGCTGAGCTGAGCTGAGCCATGGCAAAGTTGTTGGCAGCGCGCTTAGTTTGCTGGCAATTGCACTTTATGCGCAAACTTTGACCCTGCCCCCTTCCCACTCCCACTTTGGCCTGCTACGTTTATTACACACTCATTTGTTTTCGGCCAGCATCGAGCTGCTGTCATATTAAGCAACTTTGGTCATTCGCTTGGCCCATCCCCTCTCAATCCCCTTGCCCACTCAGCCGTTCAAGCCCCGATAGAAATCTTTTTGTTCATTTCATTTTATGTCTACTTTGCACACACACACACACACATACATAGACACTGAGACTCACTTCGCACACGCACAGTGTGTTGCCCACACATTTTTGGCAATTTCCTGGCATCGCATTCGGTTTCGCCTTCGCCTTCGCTTCGCTTCCGGCCTCAGCAACAGCCTCTGCCTTTGCCTTTGCCTGTCTGAGCGATGCCTCAATTTGACACTGATGTGCCAAATGTGAAAATTCTCTTTCACTGCCCATGGTGGAGAAAGAAGAAGAACTACGGTACATGGTGCAAAAAGTGGCCAAAACCGAAGCGAAATAATGAAACAAGACAGAGAAGCCTTTTGCCAGCCAGGGGCGACACAAGTCAAGACGAAGCGGAAATGCTCTTGCTGTAGGGCTGCAGAAAACAGTGTGACCCTATTGAAAGTATTGATGATTGGCATTTCGATACAACATATGGATTATCTTGGCAGACTATACCAAAATTATATTCCTAGACTTTTTAAATATTTTTCAATTAAATGTTTCTTTTTCCCTCTTTCTCTCTGTCGCATTCTCTAATTGGAAAGATTTTATAAGCTTCTAGCTAATTCTAAAATTAAAGCAGGCTTGACCACGCTCTCCGATATACCCAGTCATATGGCCAGCCATAGGGTATGCTCGTAAAAACGTTGTAGCTGCGTAACAGCAAAAGGCAGTGTTGAAATGTAATTTGGCAACATTTTTGCCGGACTTGCATGCGTTTGCAGGCAGCTGCCTCTCCCTCTCTCCCCCCCCCTCTCTCTTTCCTCCCCTCTTCCTCCTCCCCTCTCTCTCTCCCTCCCTCTCTTGGTGTTACAAGCGAATGAAACTCAATCTGTCTGGCTGCCAGTCATGGGCATTTCCATTGACGTGTTTCGTACCGATAGTTGGCAACCTTCAACCCAACTCCCTTCTCCCTCCCCCTCCCCCCTCTTGACCAATGCATACTCGTGCGTTAGTCATTTTGGCACTTTCTCATGCTGTCAGTGTCGTGTCTAACAACGCCTACTACGCCCTTGTTTTCTTCTCTTTTTTTTTGTCTGTGTTGCCCTCTTCTTATCGTTGGCAGATTAGTTGACGGCTTGCTCCCCCTCTCTCTCTCTACTCTCTCTGTCTCTCTCTTTTCCCTTTCCTGAACTTGTCTCTTTCGCCCCGTTCGATTGTGCATTTAATGTCAATTTGCCAAACTGCCAAGACGCCCTAAGGCAAATGTTTTCGCTCGAGAGACCGGAGCACAAAATAAATCATCGAGTCGGAGTTGTGCGTGTTCCATGGGGCCAATTACAAGGCGTAATTAGTCGACCTTTTCTTCTGGTTAGTCTCGAGATCGCAGAGTAATTATCAATTCATTAATTACCACGCAGTCTGTGCTAAAAGCAAACACACAATTATAAATATAGTTTTTTAATTTAAATTTAAAATTATATTATTTCTCGATTTATTTCAAACTCATTTACAATTAAAACAACATTAATTTACGCGCTAATATGACCTCAAGCAGTTTCAGGCCAACAAAATTTAAATTGCCACACAAAATGGACAACGAGGAGGGGGAGGGAAGAAGAAGAGAGCTTGGCCCCGCTGGCCACAGAAAAGTAATTAAATTATGCTGCCAAAGCAAAAGCAGTCGCGTTTCCTACGTTTCCGACAATCTAAAACGCTTAACCACGCCCACTCACGCCCCCATCCATGTCATGCTGTGCGAAAATTTCGCATAATTGCGTCAGCGAGCACATAAATTGCCAAAGACAACAGGAGAGCGCAGAGTGGAGCACCCTGTGGCACAACGAGACAAATGAAGGGTGTGTACACACTGGCGCACAACATGGCGGCTGCTCGATATGACTGCAAAGGGGGAGAGGGGGATGGCAATCAAACGATGCACATGTCATAGGTGGCAATGGCTGCCCCTCTCTCCCTCTCTCTCTCACTCCCTTTGTGTACAGGGTGCACTTGTGATGCATTTCATTTTTTTTTGTAGCCAACTTAAATTGCATTAAGCATGAAATATTATGCTAATTATGGCTGATTTCATTGCCCCACGCAATGCACAAAGCACAAGAGCAACAAAGAGAGAGAGGAAAATAGCGAGAGCGAGAGAGAGGGAGAGCTGGGCGTGCCTGCTCGCAATGTCATAAAAGACAATGCAAATGAATTAAAATTAAATGGCAAAAAAAAATGGAAATTGAAATGTAATGCAGTTGCTTTTCCCCCGGCTTTTCCCTCGACTTTTCCCCGCTCACTGCCGCTGCTGCTGTTGTCGCCAGCGGCTCTCTGTCTGTCTCAGTCTGTCTCTGTCTGTCTCTGCCTGCCAGCTGACGTTGCACGTTGCACGTTGTCCGTTTGCCACTTGGCAGTTGCCTGTCTGACTCTGCCTCGTGCCTCCCCCCTCCATTTGGGCCAAGCTGACGTTACCATTTGCTCTGCTGACTTTTTGCATCATGAGCAATTTTATGTCAAACGTGGCGTATGCGTAATTTTACATTTAACCCCACGCTGACTGCTTTTTAAATGCCTCCCCCCGCACCGCCCTCAATTTAAAATGAGAAATTCAATTATTTGCTGCTAATGTCTAGAAGAAGAAGAAGGGTTAGCTGAGGAGAAGGGAGAGAGAGAGAGAGAGAGAATGAGAGCAGGAGACTTGCAAGTGCGCAGCGGAAATGATACAGCAAAACAGGAAAAAGGCAGCAGCAGCAGCAGGCACAAGCTGACGCACATACACAGTGAGTGAGAGAGAGAGAGAAAGAGAGAGAGGGAGAGAGAGGGAGAGGGGAAGTCAGCTAGCCAGCTTGAGTTGCTCAAATGAAAACTAAAACTCATTTCTGCCAAATTAAACCGAAAATGTGAGTTGAAAGCGAACACATGTGGCAAGCAGTGTGTGTGTGTGTGTGAGAGAGAGTGTCTATACCTCTGTGTGTGTGTGTGCGCCATCTCGAATGTGAAATTAAAAGGCATTTCCGCAAAATGTCAGCGTCATATTGTAAAACATGATTATTTAATTAGAAGAACACACTGTCTCTGTCAGCTGGAGCTCAACCTGCTGCACAGTTTCCGTGTTGCCCCCCCTCAGCCCTCGCCACTGCCACACCCCCTGTCGATACATCTGTGTGTGTGTGTGTGTGTGTGTGTGCGAGCCTGCTAATGAATTTCGCCATTGCGCAAGTTTTGTAGTTTCGCGCGTTTTTCCCAACAACTTAACAAAGTCGTCGCATTTGTACTACAAAATACCCTTTTCCTTCCTTTGCTTGCCCCAGCCCCCCCCTGCCCTTTAGGCCTGCTACAGTGCCGCCCTCCCTCCCTCCCCCTGGCAGCTTGCAGAACACGACGTGCAACAGCTGAAAACTTTGCATGTAAGCGGCATATTAACACCGAAAAACTAACAACGCGAAGGGGGGAGGGAGGGAGAGAGAGAGAGAGTGGGAACAGAAATGTGTTGCCCGGAATTGCCTGTAGGAGTGGGAGCAGGAGCAGGAGCAGGAGCAGACTGCGGGCAAGCATGATGGCGCTGCTAATGGCCACGCATTATTCAAAGTCTCGTTCTCAGATTGTCAATGGGATAAGGCATAATGAGTGTGTGTGTGTGTAGGGGGAAGAGGAGTGTGGGCTGCGTGTGTAGTTGTTGTTGTTGTCCACTGGCCATGTCAAAACTCATTTGCCGTTAACGAGCTGCCATTGTGTGTGCCAGCTTGTGGCCCCTTTCCTCCCCCTCCCCCTCCCTGCCCATGCCTGCCTGTAAAAGGATTATTTACAAATCACTGACTTTCAAAAATTGTCAACTGCAGGGCAAATGCCTTCGCTTTGATGTACAATTTATGAAATTAACCCTTAAGTGCCTGCCTGCCAGCCTGTCGATCTGCCTCCCAGCAGCCCCTCTGCACCCCCTCTCCACCCCCTGCAGCCCCTGCCTGCCCGCTTCAAGTTGATTTCTTTTAGCTGATTACGCGCTGCCAGCTGCCAGCGGAAGCGGATGCAATGTCACTGATTGTTGTCAGTAGGCGGGTGTAGAGAGGGGGGAAGGGGCTGACAGAGGGGGAGGGCAGGCACTAAGCTAGCCTGGCTAACAGAGAGCTGAGCATCAGCCGCGTCAGCAGCAGCAGCAGCAGCAGCGACGTTATGAATGCTTGAGGCTTGAGCGCAAATTGACTTGCATTTTGCCTGCTTGCTACCCCTCCCCCCTACCTGCCCCCTCCCTTTCGCTTTGACTCTTTGCCCACAGCCTTTAAGCCGTTTAAAGCAGCTAAGCGCAGGGTGGGTGCAGAGAGAGGGGGAGAGCTGAGACTGGCCCTTAATTGATACCTTTGTTTGCTTTGCGGTCACTCTAATTGGTGTTTGCATGCGGCTTGGAGACTTGTGTAAATACGGGCTGACCAGGCAGACAAAGGCAGTGCGAAACGAGCAAGAGAGAGAGAAAGAGAGAGAGGGAGACAGACAGATGTTGCTTCTTTGTAATTTTGCGTGCGTTCTGTTTGCTCATTAAACGCTTGCAGAGCAGCAGCAGCAGCGAATGCGAACGCAATGTCATCAATTAGCAGTTGGCTAACATAGGTGGAGGGAGAGGGGAGTGGGGGGGGGGGTACTGACCACTGGCCAGCGAAAAGTGTTGCCAAGTTTGCGCAAAAAATTGACAGGCTTGAGCGAGTTTTGCTGGCTTGAGCGAGTTGATGCTGCTAATGAGCAAACGTGCAGCCAGCTGAGCAATCTACATGAGACGAAAACAACTCCCCCTCCCTCCTACACACATTCCCTTCCCTGCCCTCTGCCCTCTCCCTCTTCTAGTTCCCACTCCACGCAGAGTGCTTAGTGCACATGTCAAAAGTTATTAGACCCCGCGCTCAAATAATTTGTTGTGCCAGCAAGCTGATTACGCTGTGTGTGTGTGTGTGTGTGTAGCGAGTGTGCACAACCAAATAAACAAAGTCATTTTGGGGCAGCTCAAGCAGCTGACAGGGCAGAGAGAGAGATAGAAAGAGGAAGAGTAAGAGGGAGAGCAAAGAAATAACAAAATTCCGTTGCCAAAAAAAGTTTTGCTGCTGCTGCTGTTGCTGCCTGTCATTGGCAAATCCTGGCACGAGCATTCACTCGTCGATAGCTGCTCCTCTTCCTGCTCCTCCTCCTGCTCCTCCTCCTGCTCCTCCTCCAGCCACTCCTTCTGCTGCTGCTGCTCCTCCTCCTCCTCTTCCTTCTGCTGCTTCTGCTTCTCCTGCTGCACCTCCTTCTTCATCTGCTGCTCCTCCTACTTCTCCTGCCTCTCCTCCTACCTCTCCTCCTCCTGTTGCCGATTTGGCCTGTCAATATCCTCGCCTGCCTTGGCAACATATTCCTGCCTCATAAGTAGACAAGTTTTGCAGCTGCCAGATACGTGAGGGCGTTAAACTCATACATCACTTTATCCTTTATCCAATCTCCTGGCTGATGCTCTCGCCTAACTAACTGCCACTGTGTGTGTGTGTGTGCCAGTGTATGTGTGTGTGTCTGCCACACTGTACTTGCCACATTTTCGCACATTTCTCGTCGTCGTCGTCTCCTCGGATGTGTGTCAAGCGTTGGCAATGGCAATAAAGCAGCGGCAACATTGGTGAAAAGTTTGCTGCCTCTGCCTCTGCTGCTGCCTCTGCCTCTGCTGCTGCCTCTGCTGCCGCTGCTGCTGCTGTCGAACTATTGAAAATAAATTTATAACGCATACGTCATGTGCGCCCCTGCAGTTTATTGCATTTGTCGCTGGCATTGCAAAACTTCAATAAATTATTTTATTGCGACAGTTATTGTTGGTGGCGTCGCAGCTCGACGGGCTTTTTATGAATTTATTCGAGCGTGCCACATACGTCTACACATACTATATAGTATATTATATATATATATATATATATATATATATGTGTATATCCTGTAGAAATCTATATATGTCGCTGTCAACTCGCATTGGGTTTGCTTGGCAGCAAATTGCAAATGACTTTATGACAAGCAAAAGGAGAAAGACATGGATATAGATGTAGAAATATATATAGATAGATCCTAGATATGTATGTGGCTAATACAGTGTATATGCTGCTCTGTGTCTATAGATACTTTGTCTTCAAATTGATTCCCTGCTCGCCTCGGCTCCTTCCTCTCTGCCTCTCCCTGCTTGGAATTGCATAATAAATTTGTGCAGAATGCATAATGAACGTTACTTTTTATATATACTATCCCCGGATGGCACTCATACTCAAGATGATGAGTGTACGAGTATTTACCATGAATACATCAGCTTTAAGTTCTGCAATCTATCGATAAAGAAAAGAAAGTAACGAGTGCGCTGGACTCTAAAATACTCGTTCACTTTTTTGTATTAGTTAAATATATTTGAGATATAGCTGTTCATACAGACATATATGGCTAAATTGTTTCGCTTGTTTGCGTTGCTCAAGAATATATAATCTGTGTTGTCTTAGAGTTACCTTCTGACTCAAAGTTAAGATACCCTTCAAGCCCTTTTGCTTTACTGGGTATAAAAACGCTTTCAACATTTCTCAATTGCGTCATAAAAAGCAGCAAACATTTTTCCAGCAACCCATCAAAACTTGACACTTTTTGTGGTGTGTCCTTCATAAAAAAGGATCCTAACAACAACGAAAACAGGCAACACCTTTGGGCTCATTGTAAAATTATGCCGGCAAAGGAAAAGGGGCGTATTTTGGCCGTAGGAGGCAATAAGTAGCAAAAATTACGCTAAACGCAGCAATTTCCCGCTAAATTACACGATACACACACACACACGCACACATAGGTATGGCTGAAGCATAGGTATTTTGCCTAGGAATACGAGCTGGAGGAATGAGTTGGGGCTCAACTATAAATAAAGCATAAAACACTGAGGCAGAGAGAGAGAGAGAGAGAGAGAGGCATTTTATAATGCGCAGCGCGTCGCACAAATGAGCGTAGGGTGCTCGCGGGTCGGGAGGCAACTGCCTGCCTGTCTGACTGACTGACTGACTGACTGTCAATTTCCTTGGCTCGACGCGCGAGACAGTGTGCGAATTTTAATGCGTGTCATATTTGATTGATGTAGCATGGCAGGCAACAATGTCAAGAGTTCAACTCTCAGGGTCAAAGGGGCAAGAGAGGGGGAAAAGTGGCCCCTGCAGGTATGCAATGAAAAAGTGCGTTCGCGAGGGGGGAGGGGCCAATTTCAAGTGACGGGGATAAAAATCATTTGCTTGTCACTGCGAGGGTGTGTGTAGGTGTGAGTGTGTACGTCTAGCAATGCGTGTGTGTGTGTTGGAGTCTAGGCCTGTGTGTGTGTGTGCGCCTTTGTGCGTGTGTTTATTGTGTGCATGTTGCGTAATTTAGCGCCGTTTCTTGTTTAACAATTTTATCTCGCTCTCACTCTCCTCTCCCTCTCTCTCTCTCTCTGCCTGTGCGGGCTGAGCAGTCGGAACTGACGCAATTTACTGCCTTCAGGCAAAGTCTGAACCGGCGCTGCCTGCGTGCGTCGTCTATGCGGCTGAGCTGTAAATATTTGCACACACACACACACACACGCACACTGGGGCGCTTTTTACAGCCATGCTGAGACTACACACACACACACACACACTCGCACACCCGGCATAATTTATGCCAAGACAAACGATGGCAGGCCCCGCAGGCTCTCTAAGTGCATTAGGCGGTCCCTTTTAGTGCCCCGCGGGGGCGTCGACTTAATAATTTGCGCGAATTGGCGTCAAGCGGCAAACTAATTTGAGTTAAGCGCATTGTGCCGGCACACACACACACACACACGCACACACACACATATAGCGAGTACTAACCGTAGTCTGTTTGCCACGTTTTGCATAGCTTAAACTGTAGCAAATGTAGCCTACTTCAAAGCACGCCCCATTCCATCTCCCCCCTACCACAAATCCATTTCACAGCAAACTAACTAAGCTAATTAATCCATTATGTAAGCACCTGAACAAAACCACGCCCCCTTCCATGTGTAGAGCCCACGCCCAGAGCCAACATCAATAACAACAACATCAACATCATCATTAACAAATCGATCACACGCGTATATCGTATATCGTATATCGTATATCGTATATCGTATATCGTATATCGTATATCGTATATCGTATATCGTATATCGTATATCGTATATCGTATATCGTATATCGTATATCGTATATCGTATATCGTATATCGTATATCGTATATCGTATATCGTATATCGTATATCGTATATCGTATATCGTATATCGTATATCGTATATCGTATATCGTATATCGTATATCGTATATCGTATATCGTATATCGTATATCGTATATCGTATATCGTATATCGTATATCGTATATCGTATATCGTATATCGTATATCGTATATCGTATATCGTATAACGTATTTAACGTAGTTCCCCCCTTCCTGCAGTGCAAGTGTTTCTTAGCCATATCTGCTGCCACATTCCACAATTAATTCTTCATCTGCCCCCCCACACCCCCATACCCCTCTAGCATCCACCACCCGCTGCGAATATGTAACAATGATTTGCTCCATTTTTGGACATTTTTTTGCCGTCTTTGTTTCTGCTTTCAGGATGGACAACGCGGCCATTTAGAGGGTCTTGCATCCGTCTATTGTGAATTGTTAATGGCTCCCTTTGGAGATATTTTAAGTGCTTTAGAAAATGCCCGGCAAGCAGCCTGGGCCGAACGCAGTCCGCTTCATCCCGCCGGCGGCAGCAGCGGCGGTGCCAGCGGCAGCGGTGGCAGTGGCCTTAGTGCCTGCGCTGGCGGCGTGGGCGGCATTGGCAACAGCAGCAATGTTGCCAGTGGCAGCGGCATCGGCGGCGGCAGTGGCTGCAACGTCAGTGCCAGCGGCAGCGGGTTGCAACATCGCCAGCAGCATGGTCATCGTGGTCATTCGATGCATGGCGCCGGTCTGCCAAATAGTCATAGTCAGCCAATTTATGTGCCAGGAAAGTACTCGGTATGTATGACACAACCAACAACAACAACAACAACAACAGCAAGAGAAACAACAACAACAACAGCAACAGCAACACAAAACTCCTCTCTGACCTCTCCCCCAATTCCCAATCCTGCAAAATTATTTCATATACAAATTTATTGATGTTGGCGCGTGATTTGGCAAACAGAAAGCGAAATCGATAACGATAACGATAACAAAAAAAGAGAAGAAAAATCAGAAAAACAGTGCAAAAACGTATTCCAGAAATTTGTAAATATTTGTGTTGTTTTTTTGCTTTTGTAAATTATTTATTTATTTATATTTTTATTTTTGTTGTTGTGACTTTTGATGTATTTTCCTTACCTTGATTTGCTTGTGCTGCATGTTGCACGCTTGACACTGCTTTATATGTATTATATATGTTTTATATTGCTAAAGATCTCTCTCTCTCTCTCTCTCTCTCTCTCTCTCTCTGTCCTATATCTACAGCCCTCCAGCTGTTTGTCCGACAAGGAGGAGGACGAGATCTACGGCTTCGGTTATGGTGTGTTTGCGCCGCGTGTGGCACGTGGCGGCTTGACGCAACAGCAGCAACTGCTGCAGCAGCAAACGTTGCAGACGCAGCACAGCATACAGCAGCAGCAACAGTTGCAGCAGCAACAGCAGCAGCAGCAGCAACAACTACCAATTGTGCCAGGACAACAGGCGGCAGGACAGGCCGGACAGCAGCAGCAGCATCAGACACTCCCGCCAAATGTAGCGCATCTTAACTTTGTGCAACAAAAGTGAGTACCAAAAGGAAGAAGAAGAATAGAAGAAGAAGAAGCAGCAGCAGCAGATGAACTCCACTTAAAGCCAAGACAATTTGTTAATGAACTCTTCCTCTTATTCCACTTGCAGCTGCCTCAGTCCGCGCTCAGCGTATTTCTATGAATTTCCACCGACAGCAGGTGAGTCCTTCAATCCCAGCTAGAAGCTCTAGGCAATTCCCTTGGCTAATACAATTTATTTATTTTTTTTTTGTCATCCTCCTCCTGCAGAGGGACGCGAGACAAAGAAACGCACCACGCTGGCGCGTCTGTTGAAAGGCTTGAAAACTGTCAATCGAAGGGATCGCAACAATCAGCAGAATGGCGCACAAGCCAGGGTAAGTTTACAGAACTCTTTCTCACCCCTTTACCCCCTCAAGAAGTGCCCTCCCCCAAGTGGAACTCATTTTGTGGAAGCTTCGGTTTTATGACCGCAAGCAAATTGTTTGTCCTTTTGCCTTTTCATTTAAATCAACTGCGGTAATTCTTTCAATTTATTTGCGCCAACTTGCCCCTCCTTATTCTTCTAGCAATTCCCCCGCATTCCCTTATACAATTCCTTAGCCAAATGTTTCGTTTTGCCACATTCCCGTCCTTCTCCTCCTCCTGCTGCTCTCGTGCCTCGTTCTTGCTTCACTTCTGTTTTTTTATGACTTGCTGCCTCTGCGTCTTGGCTGATGCTGTACTTAATCTTGGCCCCGGGGACATGTAAATTTTTATGCGCGCAACTCCCCCGCGTCTCGACTGAAAAGGTTAAAAATGTGAGGAGTACGTCCCTGCTGCTCCTGCTCCTGCTGCTGCTCCCGTCTTGGCTGCTACCGTTACTGCTGCCTGGCGGGCATGTCTACATTGCGATTTCTTTCTTGGGCCCGGCCATAATGTTGTTGCCCGCGTGTAGGCGAGTGTGCCCGTTTTATCTGCGCACTCTCTCGCCCTCTCTCTCTCTCACTCTTTCTCTGCCCACAAAGGATTCATTCAGCGCGGCGCTGCTGAGCGCCTTTGATTAGAGGCAGCCACCTTTGGGGAGCCTTTGCTGCCTTCAGTCACTAGTGGAGGTCTCGGGAACAACAAAAGACGCCTGGCCTGGCAATGAAACTGTGGCCAAAGATAACGCTGGCGTGGCAGGACGGCGTCGCTGCTCATAAATAAGCAAGGACATGCATAAATTTTTCAAAAGCCACGAAGAGTGCAGAGAAAAAGAGAGACAGAGAGAGAGTGTGTAAAAAAGAAAGGCAAAATATAAATAAAAGAAGAAGCAGCCTGGCAAAAATAAATAATAAAGCGAACGGGCGAACGTGCGAGCGAGACAGCCAACAGCTGGAAGAGTCGTGCAGCAGATAAGCGCAGGAAATGACTAAGGATATGCGTCTAAGTAGCAGCATCCTCATACAACGCTGCCTTTCACAAATATAATTAAACAGCACTCACCTGACCCCATCCCGTTCCCGATCCCGATCCCGACAACGACCCAGACCCCTAGTCGACCCCGAGTCCGACCCAGACCCAAGCATGGCCATGTGCTTGCACCTGACCCAGCCCGCAACTGATTTGCTATTTATGATAAGAAAACAAAACGCATTAGATGAGGACAGCAAGAGAGGGAGGCGGGACTAACCCTGCTCCACTGTACAGGGTACTCGCTCGCAACTCCTTGGGTCGCGCGACCCTCGTTGCGCTCAACCTGGAACTGGGAGGGAGCTGGAGCTGGAACCGTAGCTGACTGTGTTATTAATTAAAAATTAAAGCCCCAGCTGAAAGGTGTGAAATACAAAATGGCGACGTAATGGCGATAAAGCACGTGGACCCGCCACTGATTTATGAGTCTCTTTGCGGGTCACTCAGCTCTCACTCAGCACCTGCATACATTAAGGATGCTGCTGTCCTCTTTCACTCCCCATCTCTCTCCCTCCCGACAAAACGTTAACAAGTTTCTGAGACTTTTGCGGATCCGAAACTTTTGCGCGAAATTGAAATATAAAATTGTAAAATTGTAAATTACAAAATGAAATTTTAATTGATTTACAATGAAATTTAAATTATTTAATGGGTTAACAAAAAGAAGAACGATCGAAAGGAACTGTCTCCGAGCGTAGCATGCCTTACGAATATAATATATATATATTTAGCAGTTCAATCAGTTTTTGGTTGAAAAAGAACTTCAAAATTATTGGTTTTAAGATTGTTTATTATTTAAAGGTTTTATCTTTTTTTTATAACAAATAATGAGTGGAAAGCAAGGTAAAGAATTGTCTCAGGCGAAGGCACCGAAAAAACCCTATCGTTATAAGCAAAAGCAGACCATCAAAACTAACAAGGCATACGAAAAGAACCCGAGCATTAGACCTGCCGTAGTAGATAAATGTAATCCCAAGCAGACAGCCAACCATCTTAATGAGGCTCTTGAAGATGTTGGCAGTGGACGGGGCTTCTATAAGGATATTCTCGATATCTGGAAGCAAATACCCGAACAGCACACGCTAAGTTTCTACGGCATCAGTTCCCAAAAGTATCAGCCAGAAGCGATTGAATTCAATCAATTGGTTAACACATGTCTTCAAAGAGCTAACCGTCATCCGAAAGCGACTCGTAAGCCAACTAAACCTGAGAATAACTTGGTAGATTATCGTGGTACGTTGGCGAAGACCATAGCCGGAGAAACACTGAGTTGCAAATACAATGTCAGGTGTAAGAAACTCAAGAAACTCTTCAGTAAAGATCTTTTAAATAAGACAAGCATTAAGAAGAAAACTAAACGTGATCTGCGAACGAAGCATAAGAACTGTGATAATAATCTTAGCATAGATATCGTATGGAGCAAATACATCGAATATGATAAGGCTTTTCAAATGAAAATGAATAATAAGGAGAAGATTAAGGAAAAGGATACGAAAAAGAGCTTGGATGGCGGTGATGGCGATAATTGTTTTGTTTCCAATAGATTGGCTGCGATAGTGATTGGAGAACCAAACCCAGGTGATGATCCTGAACTTGAACTTTCACAAAATAAACCTATGATTAAACCTAAACCAATATTTCCTAAGTCATCAAAGGCAATGGCAAAAGGAGGCAAACTCAAGGGAAAAGAGGATTGTATCGGTTGCAATAGTGACTTATGTGTTTACTTCGATTGTCTGAGTGCTACGAGTGAAATTGGTATTAAGGAATGAGGAATGAGGTGGATACGAGATCACATGTGTGCTTGCTTAAGCAAATATATGTAGATCATCATAACTGCATTAATCCAACATGTTTGTTACACTTTCTTCAAATAAAATATATGTTTGCCACTTGTTTAATTCAGTTTGCCTGAGAGATTTGTGTGCTGATCAGGAAGATATATGTAGATATAGGCTACAGCTTTCAAAATGACAATTACTCAGCTCGTGGGTTCCTTTCAGCCTTTCCTCTTTCTGCAATTTAAATAAGTTTCCTCAAGTTTTGGGAGAGTTTAAATTAAAATTTAAAAAAATTATAAAATTCTTAATTTTTGTTGCATACTTTCAGGCGGCCAACGATCGACTGAGACACTTTCAGATGATAAACGGTGGCGCTGGAGTGCCGCAACAGAGTTTCGAGGAGACAATCCATAGGGTAAGTGTTATTCGACAGTCAGCGGAGCGTATACGCAATAAATATGTACGATACGAAGGGATACGGTAGCAGCATAAATATTTATGCAATGCAACGCAGTTGCTGCTGCTGCTGCTGCAAGCGGCAACAGCTGCCACTGCAAACAAAATTACTTCAAAATTGTTAACAACAACAGCAACAATAAGAAAGTTGCACACCTACTTATGCCGCCCCCTCGTGGCGTGTTGCTGCCGCAGTTGCAGTTGCCGTTGCATTTGCAATGCAATTTCAACACGAAAGCTGCGAGCGTTGCCTCTGAGCACGTTTACCTGCAATGCCTGGCAGCTGAAGCAACAGCAACAGCAGCAGCAGCAACAACAACAGCAGCAACAGCAGCAGCAGCAACAGCATGTGGCAGCAAGTAGATGCATGCTACATTTAAAAGTTCATTGCCGTCAACATTCATTATTAATGACAGCACGAGTTGCGAGTGGCGCTACGGCAACCAAAAACAAGCAACAAAATGCAATCAACGGCGACAACAAACAGACAGCAACAGCAGCAGCAGCTGCAACACAACAGCAGCAGCTGCAGCAGGCGCTGCTGCATAATGCATGCCGTGACGCCCACAGCCACGCCCCCTACTGAACTGGCTTGCACGCATGTTTTTCACACCAGCAAAACTTTTACCCAGCCCCTAAAAGCAGACTTTAAAAGTTGCTGCTGTTGCTGCTGGGGCTGTTGCTGCTAGGGCTGCCAACTTGCGTCTATCACAACTTGTTGTTGTTGTTGCATACACTCAAGACAAACAAATGATATAAATTCAATAATATTTACTCAACATTTTCTGTCTCTTTCCCACTCTCTCTCGCTCTCTGCCTGCAGTTAAAAGTACAAGAAGCAATGCGGAAAAAGGAAAAGTTTCAACGGGAACACGAAGAGGTAAGCTGAAAACAAACTACATACTAAAAATAAACAACATTTTGCATAAACAAATTGTGCAAGAGCTTAACAAATTAAACATACGTAATGCTGGCTCACACACACACACACACATTGTAATTCCCCAGGCAGCTAACCTAACCTCAATTGCCAATGCAATTGCTGCAAATAAATCATGCAGGCAAATAGCTAAAGATGCCCAGATACATGTATATATACATGTGTAGATATATTATATGGCCAGTTCTGTGAGTTGGTAATTTTCACTTGGCAGGCATATTTAGGTAACCCCCCCCTCTAACCCCTTGAGAAACCTTTGCTCAATCTGAAAAGCTATTAAAATAATTTATTTTTTGCACACACAGAGTTCTGGCAATTATTTTGCTGTGTGAGTACATGCAAAGCAGACACTGTCGAGCACGGGTTGGGGACTTGAACTTACACTTCACACATGTATTCACACCTATACAAGTACTCCAACACACACACACACACACACACACATGGAGAGAAACAATAAAGTGTAACGTGGCAAATGATAAACTTTTTGTCTGTCATAAAAATTATTCCTCCACAATTTGGAAATTTTACACCGACCCCCCAAAGAGAGACAGAGACGGAGAGTAACTCTCGCACTAATTGCGAGTGTGTGTACTGCTGTGTGTACGTGTGTGTGTGACTCTGAGTACGTGAGCAAATGCAAAAGGCGTGGCTGAACTTAGTCTGAGAAAAGTTGCCTGCTGGAATATTCCGTAATACCCTGTATGCTCTTAGAGAAGACATAAATGAGTGAATTCTAATTGTATTTTGGATATGGAAATCTCTCTCTCTCCTCTTCTCCCTGCCTCTCTCTCTCTCTGCAGCAGAAATCCCTCACTTGTGTTTGCTAGAAAAATTCATTCATTTAAGTCTCATGAATTTATTGCAAACATATTGATTATTCGCTCGTTAGTTTCCAAACAGAATTTGTATAGAAGCTCAGATAATACCCATATAGCCAGCCATATAGTATATGTTTATGGATGAGAAAATACACTGTAATTACGAGAGAGAGATAAGCTCAAATCTCTAAACTGTGCTTTGCGAAGCTACAAAATTCCGAATTTCTGCACTAGAAACTAGCTCAAATTTCTTTCTAACTACGTGCAGGAGTGTGTGTGTGTGTGGGTGGGTTAGTGTGTGTGTGAGTGTGTGTGCCTCTAATATTCACAGTTAATTATACAAAGCAGTTATCAGCTCGACGAGAGCATATTGCAATTTTGAGCTAAGCTCATCGCTTGCTCTTCATTTTCTGTGCAAAATGAAATGCAACATTTCTGCAGAGAGAGACAGGGAGAGAGAGAGAGAGAGAGAGAGAGAGAGAGAGAGAGAGAGAGAGAGAGAGAGAGGGAGAGAGAGGGCATGAGAGAGAGGTAGAGATAGTGAGGCTGGCAGGCGGGAAGGCAGCACGACAATTTGTCTGTTTGCATGTTGTCGACGTGTCCGCCTAAGCAATGGCAATAATTTTTGTGCATAAATGAAAAGCACACATGCCCGCACACACACACACGCAAACACACACACGCACACACACACACGCACACACGTTGTCGTAAACATGTTGCTGCTGTCACAGTTGTTGCTGCTGCTGCTGCTGCTGCTGCTGCTGCTGCTGCTGCTGCTGCTGCTGCTGTAGTTGCTGCTTAACTTGTGCAAACAACTTGCTGTTTGTCTAATTGTAATTGCCCAGCTTGCTACTAGGCCTGCCCTGGCCCTGGCTCTGGCTGCTGTGCCCCTTCCCCTCTCCCCCCTCTGTGTGACATCGGCTGCTGCTTACTTTCCATTTATTCCCTACAAAAAAAAAAAGAAAAAAGAAAGCAGCTGCATGCTCGTGAAATATTTATGATAAAAGCGACGGAGCAGAACAAATGTTTGCCTGCCGATACACTCGTATCCCTGGCATGTTTTCCAGCCCATCCCCCCTATTCCCCTCTCCCTCTATCCCTCCATCCGTTTTCAGTCTGTGCTTCGCTATCGGGCAGTCAATTAAGCCCGGCTCTGCGGCAATGTGATTAGCCCAGGCTACTCGCTTGCCACGTACATAAATTTGCAACTCTCCCTCTGTTGTGTGTGTGGCAGGCCGAGTCGAGTCAATTGTTGTTGCCCCTTGGCACTTGCCACTTGCCACTTGCTACTTAGAACGACTTGCCGCTTGGCGTTGCAAGCATTTAAATGTATTTTTAATGCTGTTGCCCGAAAAGCTTTTAGCTAATTTTTACACTACTTTCGGCTTGCCCTCTCTCTCTCTCTCCCTGTCTCTTCTTCTCTCTCTCTCTCTCTCTTTCAGTGGCCTGCTGCCATTTTTATTGCAACTATTTTCATTGCTTGGCCCTGGCATGCTTTTTAGGCACTCACTCACACACACACAGACGTGGGGGCACTCACACATGGGCAGGGCATGCGCTTGCCCGGATTAGTATGCAACACATCTTGCGCTATTATGTTGCAGGACACTTGAAGCAGCATTTTCCTTCACGGAAAATTGTTTTAAGTTTTCAAATGGAATTTCGTAATTTTAACGCCTTTCAGCAGCAGCAGCCTGAGTAGTAAAAAAACGCTGAGACGAAATCCACGAACTGACTGACAAATAAGAGGAAACTTCTCTGCTTCTTCGTCTCCTCCTTCTTTGCCTGCCAAAGTCGCGTCTTTATTGTGCACAGCAGTCACGTCTGATGGTGCAGACTAAGTGCAGCTCATCCTGCTAGGAGTGCCCCCTTTTTCGCCCCTACACCCTGACCAGAGCACACTGCCCTCTGTCTGTCTGCGGGGGAAATGAGTTTTCCCTCGAGCAACTGCCACACACACACACACACGCACATTTGTCATGGATCATGATGCCATATGCATTTAGTTAAGTTCAGGGAAATGGAATCCCGTAAAGACTTAATGATGCATATAATATATGCAAATATTAAAGTGAAATCTAAGGCAAAATAAACTTAAATAATGCAGAGTTTATTAAATAATTTAAACGCATACAAAGTTAAATATTAAAGAATAAAGTTAATTTAATTTGGGAATTAATTTAATTAACATTGAACTTAAAGCACTTTAAATAAATACTTAAATTATAATATATATATGCATATATATTAATTTTGTATATTTTTTAAATATTTCTAATTATATTTTAAGCATTTTAAATGAAGTTACAATCCTCTTTATAAAATTTTACCATTTTTTCTTTGCTTGCAGATCTTGCGGGACATTCGACAGGGACTGCTGCAAATGAGTCGCGGCGAGGGCCGAACGGGTAAGTACAGTTGGCCCTTTTCGACTACTTCCCTTCTTCTTCCCCCCCCCCAGCACACTCTTGAAGTTAACTGCGTACTTAGCCAACTAGAAGTGAAATATTTCAATTAAAATGCGGCCCAATTAGAAAGGCTCAAAATGTCCCGTTATTGCTTGGAAGGCAGCGCAGACTTTAAAACTTGTGTGTGTGAGTGTCAGTGTGTGTGTGCAGTCTGCCATGTGTTGCACCCGCTGCATGTGTGTGTGTATGTGTGGGCGTGGCCCGTCTGGCAGCGAGCGTCACATGCATAAGCGAGCATAAAATCTTATGTCCGTTTCCGGTTGCCGTAACAGTTGCTGCAACTTTTTGTGTCCCCTCCCCCCTCCCACCCCACAGTCGCATGTGGCAAGTGCCACATTCAGCTTGCTGTCTGTCTGTGTGTGTCTGTGTGTGCAACGTTGCGTATAATAATAATATCATGTTGCCGCTGCACATTTTTCGGTGCACTCGCAAAAGTTTCAAGTGCCACTGCCGGCCTGCAGCCTCCATCCGTGACCCGACGACCTCCTCCTCCCCTCACCCGCCTCTAATCTCGCTCTCTTCCCCTCTCTCTCTCTCTCTAACCCCTTACTAACCCACGGCACACTGGCAAAACGCCTTACAGTCTATCCCTTTGCAGATGATACGTATATGTACGATGAGGCACTGCGTCATGGACCCGGCGCAATGGCGACGGCAGCGGCAACGGCGGCGACGGCTGGCATGGCGGGCGGCATTCCTGGCGGAGCACACTATGCGGTCAGTGCGCTGCATCATCAAGGTCATTGGTACGATGAGCCGCCCTACGAAAGCGATCCCGATGATTTTCTCATGGCGGGACTGAATTGCGGACCAGCTGCCACAATACAGGTAAGTGTGGGTGAAATAGGGGAAGGAGTGTGTGTGAGGGAGTGTGTGTGTGTGTGTGAGTGTATAAGACTGTATTAGCAGCAAGGCAGCTGCTGCTGTGACTTGTCTGTGATTTATGTACGCGGTTTACCAAACACTTGCGCCCACTTATTGGCAGGGATCTATAGCAGAGCCAGTTTCAGGAGCAGCACAACAGCAGGGCAGGGATCAGGGCAGAGCGGGGGGGGGCGGTGCTGCTAAGACGAGGGCGTGCTGCAGACTGCTGCAAGACGCAGGCCGAGATAGCAGGCAATTCCTTGCCTCGACTTGCCTCGACTTGGCTTGGCTTGGCTTCAACAATGTCGCCGGCAATGCAATCACTTGCTCTCCTGCGCCTGGATTTATGCAGCACATTCGTCTTGGGCGTCTGTTAATCCGCCTTGGTGTCACCAGGCACTGCCACGCCCCCTGCCAGCGCCCAGACCCAGCCCATCGAGGCCCGCGGCATTGCTTGACTGTGGCAGCAACTTTGATTTCTCAGCGGACGCAAAGTTCGCAGTCTCTCTCTCACTTTCTTTCTCTTTTCCACTCCTTTCTCCCGCTCTCCTCTTCTTTCGCTGTCTCTCTCCCACTTCTTTTCGTTTTATTTGCTTTATTAAATTATACGCTGAATATATTTTTGCCTGCGCATTGATTTCCAACTTCGATTCGCATGTCCTTTGGCATTTCTTTTCCTTCCTCTCTCTCTCTCTCTCTCCCTCTCTCTTTCTCTGCCTTCTGGCATCTCTCTCTAGTCTCGACTTGAAGTTCGAGTCACTTTATTTTTATTGACAGCCAAAAAGTGCATAATTCTTGTTGACTTGTTCAACCCCGCAACGTCTTGAGACTTTTTCTTTTTCTGTTTTCCTTCTTCCTTTTTTCACTCTTTCTCCTTTTCTCTGTCTTTCCGCCTTCTGCATAATTTTTATTTTCGATTTTTCTCTTTGTGATATTCACAGAAGTTGCGCTTTTGTCGTTCTGCATTAGATGAGCACCCCTTGAGAGGGCTGAGTAAGGGGTGGCATGGGCTTTCATTATTTTTTTTTGTATTTTTTCCAAGAATTTTGTTTTCTTAGTCAATTGAAATCACTCAGCAGCGATTCGATATCCTTTGCGGCCTTTCAATTTCCATGTTTCACTTTGATGTGGCAATACGCAAAGCAGCAGCAGCAGCAGCAACAACAACAACAACAACAATGGGAGAGTGGGCAACAAATTTTGTTGAGCAAAAAGTTTTTTGCGGGTTTGCAAAGCACTTTACCCGCTCGACCCATAATAATGTTAAGCGCACAATTGTTGCTTCCCTTCCCTCCCCTTCCCTTCCCTTCCCGTTGTTGTTGTCGTTACTGTTATATTTGCCTAACGGACCGCATTTGGCGAATGTTAATGGCGTCCCGAGCCGCACAAATCACTTCAAAGTGTGCGCACACAGCCCGACTGCGCAGATACCCCTTGTGGATTGGGGTTTTTAAAGTAGGATATACAATTAAATATATAGATTCTACGCGACTGAAACGTAAAGGGGAAAGTTAGTTAGTTTGTTTTTGAATATTTGTGTATAATTAATATTACACTCAAAAAAAAAGGTTATACCCCATTTAGCCATTTCTAGAGCTTCTCAGCTCTCTATCATTTTTTCCTGCATCTCTACGTGACATAATCTTTCTATATAATTATAAATATATATATATGTTTGTATCTATTTGATCTACTGGACCCTTAGCCGTCATTAGCATTCCAGTTTAGTCCTGCTGGCTTTGATCCATGTCTATTTTAATGTGGGCGCGCAAAAGTATGCTACAAATTCGGCGCATTCATTATCTCAGCAACATTGTTGCTAGCTGAGCAAATATGTTGCTGGCCCCACTCTGCTGCTGCTGTTGCTGCTGCTGTGAAACTTTGCAATTTACATTTTGTTTGCTTCGCGTTCAGCTCGGTTTTCATCGCATACGCAACTTGCTGTAATTGAGAAGTGTATGTGTGTGTGTGTGTTTGTGTGTTTGTGTGTGTGTATCTCAAAATGAAAACAACAACTTTGCAATTTCCGTTGCGTGCGAATAAACTAAATTTAAAATTCCATGCAGCAACCCGAGCGGGCAGCAGCAGCAGCAGCATGAATGAACTCCACATCAACTTTTATAACTTGCTTAATTTTTCATAATTTGTTGTTGTTGCTGCTGCTGCTCAAGGTTTAATCCGCATGTTTTTGCTTACCTCTCTTTCTATCTTTCTTTCCCTTTCTTTTGCACAGGGCGGCCGTGTGCGCTTCTCGAACAACCGCGAGAGCACGGGCGTAATTTCATTAAGATCCGCCGGAGATATTTCACTGCCGCAACGTGGACCGCCGCGACGTGGGCTTATCGTGCCGCAGCAGCCGCCAAATCCGCCGACAATAATACCGTTAACGCATGCCAGGTGAGTAAAGGGAGCAGTCTGCCTGGCCAGCGGGCAGGGGAGGGGAATGGGATAGGCCCAGGGAGGGCAGGTTGGCCTTCTTGATTGCCATTATTATTTGCTGTTGAGTTTATGAGCCCAGCTGGGTTCGGGCATAAATAATAAAAGCGACGAGGCGACAACAGTAGCAGCAGCATCTTCTCTCTTATATATACCATATATATATACGATATACAAGATATTAGGCAATTGCAGCACCCTCAAAAAAAAGAGTAAAAAAAAGAGGGAGGCTTCCACTTCAAAGCGAAGCGCAGTCAACTACAAAATGTGCCACAAAATGTGTGCAGTGTGGCATGAAAAGGCCAAACATTTAGCCTGGCAAACAGAGAGAGGAGAGGCAGGGGGCAGGTCTGGGCAGGCAACACTAATAGTTGACCCAGCCGAATCGAACCAAAGCAAAGCAATCAAAGAGCTAAACCCCTGCCCAACTCGTTGAATTTATTTGTCAATGTGAAAAGGTGCGCAAAAGGATTGACCCGGGCAGCAGCAGAATCATCCAGAAAAAGGTAGCCTCACTTCATTAGTGCTGTTATCAACGTTTTGCAGCCACACGAACGAATGAATGACGGACTACGGTCTGTCTGTCTGTCTGCCTGTCTGTCTGTCTATCTGCCTGTCTGTCTGCCTGTCTGCTCTGCCTGCTGGACAACAGAGCATAGCTGACTGCTCTCTGCTTGCCTTGCCACATATATCGAAACGCATCGAAGCGAAAGTCATCAATTTCATATTGTTACGCATGCCGCAAAGAATGAAAAGGGAAGGGATGAGCCAGCAGCAGGTAGGGTGAGTTGGTAGGGGTAGGGGTAGGCAGACTAATAAGAAGACGACGACGATACACAGACACTGGAATGAAATGGCATTATTGCTACTTGAACGCGGCTTCAGAATGCCCTCAGCCTGCGCAGCGGGTTGGAGCTCGTCAATCAGGCAGCTCAGGCAGCTCAGTCGCTCAGTAGTCGCTCGTCAGTTGCCACATGGCAGTTGCCAGTTACCAGTTGCCAGTTGCCAGTTGCCCGTTGCCAGTTGTCGGCTGTCGGGCAAGTAAATTGCCAGTCGAGAGCCGTTTTCCACACGTACGCACAACTATACAAAAGACGTGCTGAAATAACGTATACGCCCCGTGTGTGCGCGCGCCCTCGGGGGCAAAACAAAACTTTCTTAGCCAAATAAAAGAAAAGAAAACAAACTGAAGAAGGAGAGAAAAAATACGGGAGTAATAGGAGAAGAAGCAGAAAGAAAACTGTGGATAGCCAAAAGTGAAAATCTCAACAGTGTTAAAGTCAAATGGACGAGCCGAAACAGCAGAGAAATAAAAAGGCAAGAAAGGTATAAAATATTTATTTATATGAGCTTTGCTTGTGCCACTTGAACCCCCCTTGGAAGACCTTTGTGCCAAGTGTTATTATTGCTGTTTGCTGCCCTTCTTATTGTTGTTGTTGTTGTTTTTGTTGTTGCAAAAGTGTGTACACATTTACTTTGGCGAAACAATCTTGGGTTTTGGAAATCAAAACGGTTGCCAATTGTGAATGTGTGTGGGGTTGCTCACGATGAAAGCTGAAGATGTACAAATATTTATTGAGATATATTTTAAATAGTTAGGGCCAGGCATTTAGCCAGTGTAATATTCTATACAAAACCAACAGAATTCTTTCGATTTGCAATTGCTATACAATTTTGTGTCATTTCAGATTTCTTAAGTATATACTGAAACCTTCAGTAACAAATATTTATTATTTATTTATTTATATTAGAATGATTTTCAATTGCAATCATATAAATAATTTATATTTATTTTGAGCTGAGTATGCTGCACGCAAGTTTGTTTTTTTTTTATGTTATGATGAAAAGAAAGTTTTCCCGTTAAAAACAAAAATATAGTCAGAAAACTGACCAAGAACGTTTAAAGTCATTTAAGATTGCAACGTAAACAACCCGCAAGTACTTTACCAAACTTGGTAGGGAACTAAATTAGTATCAAAACTTTGCTGCTGCACTTAAGGGAACATTATTTTTAATCGCGTATATGAATTTCTCCTCTTCTTGCTGCAGATCCCATGATCGTGAGAGCGGCGACTATGCGGGCTCCATTTCGGACTTACAAAGCGTTACCTCCAGGCTCAGTACCGTCTCGGTGAGTATAGTAAACCGGGTGAGAAGGGTGAAGGGTGAAACCATTAGATGCTGCAGCTCATTTAAGTTGCAGACCCTCGCAGGACTCGACTCATGTGCGTCCGAGTCCGAATGCGTTGTCGTCTAAATTGATTAAGTGCACTTAGTGACAAACAAAGTTCGAGAGAAACGAGAGAGAGAGAGAGAGACACGAACGAAGAAGAATAACAAAATGCACGTAAAAACTCGAAAAGCTTTTTAGCCAATCCTCTTCTCCTCCGGCTCCCTGGAAAGTTTTTCTACTCAGTGAGGCATGGAAGGAGCAGGAGGAGGAGTAGGAGGCAGAGCAACAACTGAGCCGACAACGCCGGCACTTAAGCCGGCTAAACGTTGTCGAGCGAGCTGCAGCCGCTTTTGGCCATTTCATTTGCAAACTCGACTTGACTTCAGCTGACGCCCCCTCTCTCTCTCGCCCACCATGCCCATGGTAATGGAACTGTAACTGGGCAATGGGAATGGACTGTAACGCACTCTCAATTTGCTCATCCTGTTGTTCTTTGCTCGCAGATTGGCACCAACAATTGCACGGCTCGATACCGTACGCTAAGCGGCGGCATCGGTGAGTCGCCATCGCTGTCGCCGAGCCCGTCATCCGATTACGAGGACATTGGCGCCACGCGGCATGGACTCCCGCCCAGTCTTGTGGCCAAGGCCAAAAAGAATGGGCTGCCGCACAAGGCGAACACGATTTGCCAGAAGGCCATGGTGCATCACGTAAGTCAATTAAACGCTTCTCTCTATGCGAGTGTGTGTGTGTTAAGAGTGTGTGTGTGTGTGTGTGTGTGTGTGTGGCTATAGAATGTAATTAGCTGTCCATTTACATATGCAGCTGATTGGAATCTCTGTACGAGCCTCCCCCCTCTATCTAATCCTGCCCTGCTTACGAGAAGCCACAAGGCTCAAACGGCTTTTTGGGGTCCCCTTTTAACATGCACTCTAAATGCAAATTCCAGTTAAATGAGTTTTTATGCCAAACTTCCTCTGCAAGGCCCAGGACCCATCCATCCCTATTTCCACCTCGTATCCCCCACGTGCCGCTTGCCAAAAAAGAAAAAGAAAAAAACAAAAGTCCATGTCGAAAGTCAACTTTATAGGAAAACCAACACTGTACACGTATCGTATCGATGTATAAATTACTATGGTATCACTAAGTAGCACTATCCTAGTATGTTGTGTGATTTAACAGAATTTAGAAACTATGTACGACATATGCAGAAAATAGAACTATATGCAGCACAGGTAATTGTTTCATCCAGAGAACAAAGTATTTTTTTTTGTCTTCTATTATTTTAAGGGGACTCCCTTTTGTCAGCGGCTTCTCTCCATCTCTTAATATCTAGGTTTGAAAGCATACTTTGGTCTCCTTGTGGTCTCATCGGGCCGTATGTGAAAGTTTTTGTAATTATATTCGGGTTTTTCTCGCTCCTTTGTGAACTCAGCCTTGGCAATATTGCTCGATGGACTGCCCGTGGTGCGTAGCCAATCCTTCATGAGATTGACCTCATTGATGGGGCCCTCAATGTAACCCTTGACCGTGCCCTTTGGCGTGTTCATGCACCAACCGCGTAATCCCAAAGTTTTTGCTTTTTTTTCGGTATGACGACGAAAATAAACACCTTGTACTCTGCCATGAACCTCGAACTCACAACACCATATCGTATCCATTGCTATTGTTTATAACCGTAGTAGTTTCACATCGGAAATCAAAAAGATCTGTACACAACGTAGATTGAATTAGGGGGGGATTTTGAAGGAATTTGAGTGGAATTTGAGTGCCAGAACAAATATTATTTAACATAAAACATTAGAGTAAAATGATCGAAATTTTTCGAAAAAAAAACACTTTGTATGGGGTAGAGTAGGGTATGTACCGAGTCGCTTAAGTCATGTCTCTATATCTGTTTGTGTGAACTCGCAAATCTCTGCTTCTAGAAAACTTAGAATTATCAAATTTGGTATTTAAGCTTATGAATACCATATGCATATCTTGTTTACTTAAAATATAAAATACTGCACCCATAGCTCACGCAAATCAGTTATATTCGATTATTTAACGAAGTATTAGAGGCTTAACTTTCTGCTGCAATATAATGAAAGATCGATATCATATGCGTTTCATATCTAAATTTCAATTTGAACGGAACAAAAACACAGAAGTTATTCAAGTCAACATTTTCCACAGTTTCAAGCCAACGCGCAGGATATATTATTATCGGGCTCGCTTGATTGTAGCTTTCGTTACTTGTTTAACTTTCGGTTTTCATAATATTCCTGTGCAGACAATCGGTTTCTAGGCCTCTTGCCCGCCGATATGAGCAAAGTTTTTGGAAGCAGCAGCTCAATTTGGGCTGTCAAAACCAAAGCGGATGCAGCTGGAAAAGGCCAAAAGAATGGAAAAAGGGCTCAGAGGGAGCTCTGTCTCCACGCATGTGTGTGTGTGTGTGTATGTGTGTGTGAATTTGTGTGGTTGCATTAAACTTTTTAATGATTTAACTAACAAAACTTTTCGTCTATTCCATGCACACATCTCTCCGGTCTCTCCGGTCTCTCTGGCTGCTCCCCCGGTTGGCTCAACATGCAATTTATTGCACAACATGACGACGACGATGACGACGACGATGCTCGCACGACGGAAAACAACTTTCACTACGGACTGTGCTGCTCCTGGATTCTGTGCTCCTCCTCCTCCTACTCGGCAACTGCAGTCGGGCGAAATGCGTAGCTCGCCAAAGGAAATTGGCGCATTTAATGAGAATGGACGAAACTTTGTTGCCACAAAGGATACATCGAGGGATTTTAGCAATTCCCAAGATAATACCGACCGTGGCAGCATGAGCGATCAGGCGTTTGCATGTTCCGCCAGCTCTGTGGAAAGTTTGCCCAGCGCATCCGGTTCAAGTAAGTACTCTCCCTCTCTCTCTCTCTCTCTCTATCTCTCTGTCTGTCTCGCTCGCTCGCTCTACCTCAGTCTGTGTGAGTTTTAGAGTTTTGATTTTACTTTTGCCTCAGCTGGCTCAGCTGGCGGTTTGTTTATAAAAATTCCCAGACTGCCGTCACTGCATATTGCTCTATTAACAGTTCGAGTTGTTGTTGTTGTTGTTGTTGTTGTTGTTGCTGTTGTTGTTGCTGCTGTTTGTGCTGCCAGTGTGGTTTGCTGCACAATAACTTCAAATTCAGCAAAACTTAATGAATTTTTAATGCACTTGCGCAGAGTCAAGTAGCAAGTGGCATGTGGCATGTGGCAGGCAGCAGGCAGCAGGCCGGCTGAATGCAATGTCTGGGGCGTGGTTAAATAAAGGGCGCTCCTCCGTTTTTAATGAACAAAAGTTTTAGCTATATGCACAAATTCTGTTCTAAATAAAAACAGCAGCAGCAACAACTATGGCAAAGAAAATCATCAAAAACAACACAGTCGAGGGGGGGGGAGGGAAGACTGGGATGTGCAGGGAGCAGGGAACATGTACAGCAGCAGGATCAACTTTGCAAAAGTGCAAGAAAAAATACTTTTCTTTTTTTTTGTTGTGGCCAGGACACAAAGCAAGGATTAGCCAAAGCTTTGGCCAAAAACTTCAAGTGCTTATTTAAATATTTTCGGGTCTCTCTACCGGCTTTGTGTCTGTGTGTGTGTGTGTGTGTAAAAATATTTGAAAAGTTTTTAATTAACCAAACGAATTGTTTGACTGTGTGCGTGAGTGTGTGTGTGTTTGTGTGTGTTGGCCCTCAGCTCTCGGCCCTTGGCTAATTGGCTGTGGGCACATTAATTGGAAATTTGCTGGGCAAACTTCCATCAAATTTGTTGAGACAAATATTTAAACTCGACTCCCCCTCTCCTCTCTTCTCTCCTCGCTCAGGCACACAGGCTCTGGTTCGTCCGGGCAGCCCGCATAGCTCCATTTCGGCAGAGGATCGCAGCTCGCTGGCAACCATCTGCAAGGCCAAAGCACTGGTGGACAGTCTGCCCAATCCCTACGACAAGGAGGCACTTAAATTCAAGGTAAGCAGACACACACAATACAAGGCACTCTCGGAGCAAGTGCATCATCACGTCTCTCCCTCTCTCTCTCTGTCTCGCTCTGCAGAAGGGCGAACTCATCGATGTGCTGTCGATGAATGCATCGGGCATCTGGAAGGGACGTTGCCACGGACGTGTGGGTCACTTCAAGTTCATCAATGTGGAGGTGCTGCCGGAGGTGCAACGCATGAAGAGTTCGAGCAGCAAAACACTGGCCCCGGGCATCACAGCGTCGGCACGACTGGCCAACAATGGCGGCGGCATTGGCAGCGGCAGCAGCAGCAACGGCAACAGCAGCAACATCAACAGCGGTCCCAGCTCTGTGGAGGATCTGCTGCTGCGGATCGGGCTCAAGGAATACACCTCGGTGTTTGTGCTCAACGGGTAAGTGGTGTAGATGAAACAAATTTTACAACAAATTTTTTTGTTGGATTGTTTCACCTATCGTTCCATTTGCAGCTACGAGGATCTGGAATTGTTCAAGGAACTGGAGCCGGCAGATCTCGATTATCTGGGCATACTCAATCAGGAGCATCGGGCCAAGCTGCTGACGGCGGTGCAGCTGTTGCATGACATTGAATGTGAGTATGAGATGCCTCCTCTGTGCCCCTCGACGCCCCACCCCTGGCCCCTGCCATTAGTATATATACTATCTTTTAATCCAACCACCCACACCCACTACCACATTGACACCCCCACAGACGCACAACACACAACTAACACAGCTACAAATTTCACACACACAGGCTCCGATGTGGACATAGCCGGCTCCAGCTCGGAGAACGATGAGGCACGACTGAACAACATTAACAAGAAGCACGGCGCATCGCCCTTTGGACGTCGTCACTTTCCACGCGACTCGGGCTGCTACGAGGGCTCCCCCCTGCCCAGCTCACAGACGCCCACGCAGGCAGTGAACTCCACCGATGAATCGAATAGCCTGGACGACGTGGTCTCCAAGTGTTCCAGCGAAATCATGAAACGGGTGGAGAGTGCACGACGCTGCAAGGATAATCCCTTCAAGGCAACGCTGCCGGCTCGTGTCGGCAAGAAGTCATTTCTTGGCGGCGGCGGTGTCGGATGCGGAGGACTTATGGCTGACGATACGCTCACACGTGGCGGACTCAGTGAGAAGTCGAGCGATTCGGGGGTCAGCAGCAGTTCGCTATCGTCGGGTCCGTTAAAGAGCAGCACTTAACATTTGCCAACCATACTCGCCCACGAGTTGCTCCTGGGCGTGGCTGCTCCGGCAGTCGCCGGCAGTGGAGCCACCTCACCAACCACATCGGTGGGTGGCATTGGCATTGGCAGTGGGATCGGCATGAATGCAGCTGTTGCACCATTGGGTAACATCTGCAACACACTACCCCATGCACCCTGCTCCACATCGACATCGACAACGGCGATGGCATCCGGCGGCGCCGCCGCCAGCAGCAGCCTGGCTGGATTGCCGCTCAATCGGAACCTGGTCATGTTGCGTAATCATTTGCGCAAAAACACCACCACGGGCAGTGGACTGCAGACGCCGCTGAACGATGACAAGGATCAATAACAACCCATTTATTTCATACAGATATTAGTCTAGGTTCTCTGTAACTGTAACTGTAAAAGTAACCGTAACCGTAACTGTAACTGTAACTGTTACTCTATGTAACACTGTACTCTACTTGCGTTAGTTGTATGTTGTATCTATTTCAATTGCTGTGATTCGATAGTGAAAAGGGCCAAGTCGCGTCTTTCAGTTCAAATGTATAGTGTATAGAGAGAGATAGAAAGAGAGAGGGAGAGAGAGAGAGAGTTAGTTAGCCATAGACCGACAGGCAGGGAGAGAGAGAGAGAGATAGTGAGGGCACATTATGCAGTCAGTTAGTCAGTCAATCCTTCCTCCGATAATGTTGGCATTTATATATATATATATATACAGATATTTATAGAGAGCAAGTCAGAGAGAGAGAGAGAGATGAGCTATATATAGTATATGTAAAACTTACTTACGTAGTTATAATGTAATCAAATCGTTTAACTATTTTTAGTTAGCCTTGAAGCGAGCTTATCATTTGCCATTCTCCTGTTGTTTTTTTTTTTTCCTTTATGCACCTTTTCGCAACGTGATATTGTCAAACGTCCAACTTGAATTGCAGTTTTTATAATCATTTATTTCACACAGTTTTTAACTTACTTAGTACGCGAACTCAGCTACGAGTTTTAAGAGAAAGAAAGAGAAGGGGAGAAAAATATGTATATTAACGAAATCAAGTTGATTCCTATATTAAGCACAGGGAGTGCAAGCAATAGACCAATTACAATTACCATAACAATTTTACAAAACTGATAGAAACGAAAGACAACTTGAATATTTACACGAAAACAATGAAAACGAAGCAAAACACCAAATTGCCAATTACTCTTACATTTTTAACTATGTATTATAGTATAAATATATATATATATATATATATATCGAGTGTTTTCTTTTTTAATACATGTAGTATGAAGTCGTAAATATCTGACACACATCATGGGAATCCGTCAAAATTGTAAATTTGCAAAACCAGCTAAGATGAAATTGTATGCTAAGCAATATTATTGAAATCGTGTATAGAGAAATTCCTCTGTGCGTGAACTGTATATAGTTAGGGGAAAGGGGAAAAGTATGTATTTATGCCATTAAACGATTACAAATAAGTACATATACATATGCATATACAATACAAATACGAAAAAAATAGATATATGAATAAAACTATTAGCGATTTAGCGATAATCAAAATGCGACAATGAAATTAGTCAGGCTGCGCTCGAGTTTTTACTAATTTCCGAATAACAACACGTAATCAGTTAAACAATTAGTTAAATAAATAAATACAATTAATCGATGGCAAGCACAAAATGCAAATAAGTACATAGATATTTAGAGCTCTATTATGTGTGTGTGAATGGACGATTACAAATATTGATTTTCTCTTCATACTGCATATGTGACATACGCTATGAATATCAAAATGAATACCAATTGACTTAGTGTACATTTGAGGAAACAAAAGATGTCGAACTCGAAAATGTTTTTTCTTCTCTAATAAGCATGCATAAGCATCATAAATATATCCATACAATTAATGCTAAATGTAATCGAGAAAATTTATGGACAAATTAAACAGTTAGTCAACGAAGAATACAAAACAAGAAGCGCACGTGTTAAAACCAGAGAATAAACTTATTATAATCTAGGAATTTTGAATTTTTATTTATCCATAATACGATTAAGTGTTTCAACTGTAAATTATAATTAGAAATCGAAAGAAAGCAAAACGATAGAAAAGAAAACAAAAAAGAGAACCGAAGAGGTCATAAGACCGACAGTTTCCAATTAATCGCTGTAAAATTATGTAATTAATACGAACGAGTAAGCAATATTGAAGTTTAAAAAACAAAAGAACCTACGACAACGTCACAAACACACACACACACTCACACAGCAGTTTCAGGCATCAGAGTAAATTATGAAATTTCATGAATATATATTATACACGCAAATGTTGCAATCAGCGTACTTTAACACTCCAAAGCCCCATACATTTTAGAAGAAATTTTCAGCAAACAAAACGAAAAACCAAAAGAAAAAGAAAAAATAAAAATAAAAGAGAGTTCACGAAAGCTAATGAAAGTTTATGCATAAATCAAGTAAAAGTCTTAAATAAAAATGAACATATCTAAAAAAATTAATTATTTGTGGTTTTACATACATCATGGGGGTCTCTATTATTTCAGAAATTATATCGACAGATTCAGAGCGTCGTACGAGTCAAGCTATTAAAATAATCAGGGGAAGCACTGGCAATCGTATACTTTACCATTATTATGCTATAATAATAATTGTACACGTCAAATATCGCAGCTCTGCATGAAATACAAAACGTTTCACCTATATCATTTGAGCTTTTAGGACAATTTCACCATCTTATACAAATGTTTGGTCATAATTCAAAACTGTAAGGTAAAAAGCTTTTTAATCTTTTAAGCTGGTAATCAGAGTCTAAATATAGTTACAATAAAAATAGTTCCGTCAAGCAATACGACTCTGATTATACAGAAGAGACCGCCGAAATAGCTTAATTTACCTACTTAGTGATATTTTCCCCATACTTAAGAGAATATTTTCATTGACATTGAGCGACATAGTCGGCTATCGCCTCAATTCTCGCATAAACGTGACTGCTAAAAATATATATCCACACACATATGTATACATATCTGACTGTGTGTATACGTTGGCATTATCTAATCTAATAAGGTGTTGCGGCGCAAAACAAAAGTGATAATGTAAACAATTCTCAGGTCCAAGAATTATGGTGCAGCTCGAGTGAGTAGCGATGCCTCGGTCCGATGCCCCATGCCGATGCTAATGGACCAGAGCGGCGTCTATCTGGGTAATCTGCGCTGATGCTGATTAAATTTACGACATATAGTATATTGTATAGTGAAATGGATCTACTTGTCACATGGGATGGGGAGACAGGGGGAGGATGCATAATGCATGGAAATGTTTATTCATAGTTCGTACTTGTAAGCGACCTGAGCAACGCCTATTCTACTTTATCTGTTTCTCTCTATCTCTGCATCTCTATCCGTATCTGTATCTGTATATTTGCTCTTCAGTTCTTATTTTCAGTTTATTTTCCGTCTGCTTTGCCGGGAAGTAAATTTGCGCTTAAGTGCTTTAGTAAATTGTTAAATTGCTTTTGTCTTTCTCCCGTCGACGAACAAGAAAATGAAAATATGAAAATTGATATTATTGCATTGACACAAACTACATACTGCTATGGGGTATGGCTATGGCGGACTTTATCTCATTTTCTGCTACATTTTTCGCGCTTAGTTTCAGTTTCAGTAACCGCTCGATACGGTGCACAGGCCAGAGAGAATAAAGCGCTCTGAAATCATAAATATTTCATAATCTAATAAACGTCTGTCAGTTTGTGCAAAATAATAGGACAAGTAAACGAATTTAGCATAAGTGGAATGGAAATTTTCAAAACGACATTTAAGCAATTTAAAGAAATCCTTATCTCGAAAATTTGATGGCTACCAAATCTCCGCTGCACTTGCCATTATGGCCATAAATTTAGGGTGAAGAGTGCGTTCAAGCCTATCTTATCTGGGTTCAGACTGCTTGAGTTTAGGCCAAATAATTTCTAATACCTACCATAAAATCTAATTACACAACTTACACTCTTCCCAATCCCGAGACACTGTGCCCAACAATTATCGACCGGGATATACCACCTATAACAGTTTAAAATACTTTTTGCATTCAATTTGAGGGTAGGGTATGCGTTGTAGTTCCCATTCAAGAAAAGTTTTGTTTCAGGGTATAGAAAAACCTAACCAGCTCAATAGATTATCTCGATTTCATTCAAGTTCAGTATCCATATTTGTATTCCCTGTTTAAATATTAATCAGGTTGTGCAAATGTAATTGACAGACCAATCGAGATATTAAATAATCGATCAGCCTTATCTGTTAATTGGGAAAACAAGTTATAATGGATTCATCTGCATTATACTATAATCAACTGAGAGTTTCAGAATTGATAGCATTAAGTAAACTGCACTAATTTGCATATGATATATCAAAAGACATAATTATCTAGCAGACTGATTATGATTTTAATTCCGTAGAATTTCAAATGTGTAGGTAAAGGGTATCTGTAAGTCACGCATAGTCGAGTAAAAATAAATAGTCTCTTTTTTGAAAACGTCGTACAATTGTTGTAAACTAAAGACCCAGTGTTATCAGCAATTCTATAATGATTATGCACCCTGTCCGGCTGATAAGCAGCAGCTGTGGAGTAGGCCGTGCATTTAACGCCGGGAATAGGCGGTGCTTTCTCTTATAACGACACCATCGGGTGTAGGTGACGGTTGATGAGCTGTTTAATCGGGGAGCTCCGCGTATTCTTCGAACTCGATTTGCATGCGCAATGTGAGAAGTTTAACAAAAAAGTTTATATACGTAAATACTTTCAAATTTCATTGAAACTGGGTTGAGTCGGTCAGTAATAATCATAAACCCAATTTGAGTTTCTATGGTCCCTTTGGGAATAGAAATCGCGCCTTATCGATACAAGTTTTAAATATTTCAACGCGCCCTTCTACATTTTTTATTGAGTTCGAGTTCGAGTGTGTGAAAATTTAACAAGCTTGTGCAATATTTCGATTGATTGTGAAACAATTTCAGAGCTCAAGTAGTTAAAAAAAAAAAAAACAAATAAAACAAATAAAGTCTACTTTATAAACTAAAAAGAAATGTGAGTAGACAAGAGAAAGACAAACAAAAGGTCGTGATCAAGATCATAGACTCATAATATGAAGTAGTTTATACTTGAAAAATATATTTATATAAAAAAATAAAACTACCTCGTTGTAAATTGCTCTTGAGATACAGTGAAATTTGTGTGAAACAAAGATAATTTTATTCTTAAACCAATATACGATATATTGTGTACTTATTCTTCATGTTTAAAGTCTCTATATCAAGCATAAGATTTTGTTTTTAATTAGTTCAATTATATCATTTTTCAACAAGATAAACTAAATTTTAAGTGAACTTCAAAAACTTTTAAGGAGACTCGTTTATTGCTAGTCGATTATAAACGAGACTCTATTGCGCATTTGGAGCCAGCTGTAATAAACCCTTATCATCTACGACTCTGGCGCCCTCTCTTGAATAAAACAATAAAGTGGATTCTTTAGCTTTAAGTGTCCGTATTGACAAGACTTATAGCTACCATAATTAAACGGTTTCCAATTACAGTAAATTTATATTGTGAAGATTAAGATAAATTTATGTTAAACAAAATTCTGCTATAGGCAAGAGGAATTTTTATATGATACATTTTTGGCATCTAATAAGGCTCGATCTAATTCTGCAAGTGTTAATGTTTCTCTTTAGATATTCAGAAGAACCAAAGAAATATACAATGAAAGATAAGTTAGAAAAGGAAAACAGCAGAAAAACATCTGCGACATCGGCGTTTCATGAAATGGATCTGGATGAGTCCGAACTGAATGATCCATTTCAGGCGCTCATGGAGAAGGCGGGCAATCATGGACGATATCAGACACTCTATAATTATTTATTTGTTGCCGGTTTGGCCTTTGCCGGTGCCATGATCTATATGAATATCATATTGGCCCTGAATATACCCGATCATTGGTGTACAGTACCAGGCAGGGAGAATACAAACTTTACGCTTAGCGAATGGCGTGATATAACATTACCCAAGTAAGTGTAAAAGCGAAAACACTTAAGATCTCTAGTTTTTCTAATCATATTGCACATGCAGACAAAATGATAATCGTGGCAGACAGATGCCCAGTAATTGTGAAATGTACGATGTGAACTTTACGGAAATTACAGATTGGTCCAATTGGAATGTCAGTCAACGCACAAATAAGACAACAGGTAAGGTCATTGTATATATATATTATATACTATATCTTTTTAATTCAATAAGAAACTTTAGTTCGCTTATATGAGCATTATAATATCAACTTTTAAAGAAAAGAAGAATACTGCATAAATAATATTATATTTGGAAAAAAATACTATAAAAAGCAGAACATAATTTAGTTTCAACCGTATATCATAATGAAAGATTTTCATAGCTGTGATTTGCCAAAGCTCAGAGAATGTTGCAATAAAATATATATAGTAATAGAATTAAATAGCTGCCTTATAGCATGGCTGATAGGGGGAACCTCTTCAGCTTGCTCAGCACTTGGCTGCCTTGCCATAAATTCCCTCAGAAAACTTTTTAACTTTTCTAATACTCTTTTTATTGGATGCCGGCAGTTTGCCAGAGCGGCTGGAGCTACGATACCACATGGTACGACAGCACAATTCCAACGGACCAGAACTGGATATGTGCAAAGGATTTGTTTGTAACAAATGTGTTCGTTGTGGGCCGCGTGACGGAGGTGCTCGGTTCATTTATATTTGGACAAATGGGCGATTCGTAAGTTCAGCAAAAAAAAAAAAAAAACAGGGAACGTCTTGGTAATTGAATTCCTTCTTTTTTTTTTGTTTCTGCAGCTATGGTCGCAGTTTGGTGTACTACATTAGCCTGGTCTTCTGCTCGGTGGGTCGCCTGGGATCCATATTGTGCACCAACTCGTACACATGGTTCCTCATCATGTCCGGCATTGTGGGACTCACCGTGAACAGTCTCTTTCAATCGCCGCAAATTATTGGCATGGAAATCTCGCGGGAGTAAGTTGTGTGCCTCGAAAACTTTTCTGGACTAACTAAGCAACTTTACTTTCACCCTCTCCTGTCTCTGTCTCTGCGTCCCTCAGAGAGGATCGCAGTCGGATTGCGTTCTTTCAGAGTGTCGGCTGGTCCGTGGGCACCACGTTGATGCCGCTGTTGTTCTGGTGGCTTCGCCATTGGGAATCCTTTATGTGGCTAACGTCGCTGCCCACAGCGATGGTTTTAATTTTCTCCAAGTAAGTCACGCAGACGGAATTCAATTGAATCGCGCAGGCCAAATTGAATTCGCCTCTATCGACGCCATTTTGTCCCCTGCTTTTTTTGTTGTGCACTTCCGGCAGATACGTCATCGAGTCACCGCGCTGGTTGATTAGCAAACGACGCTTCCGCGAGGCCATTGTGCAGTTCAAGAAGATTGCCAAATTTAATGGGCGTGACTTCGATGTGACGGAGAAAGAGCTGGAGGAAATCTATCGAGAGGACAAGCACGAGGTCACCTATGGCATTGCATCGCTGTTTGCCGGTTGGCGTCTGGCGCGGAACACCATCATCATGGGCTTTAGCTGGTGCGTTCATTGATGGAGCACAAAAAGCAATTTGCATCACTAACAACCTGCTCCACGTTTACAGGTGCGTCGTGGCCGTCTCCTACTTCACGTTGGTCTTGTTCAGTTCGCGGATGGCGGGGAATCCGTTTTTGAACTTTTTATACCAGAGCATTGTGGAGATACCCGCCTATATGGTGGGTCGCTACATGGGTGAGTGGTCTCCTCCTCCTCCTGCTCCTCCTCCTGCTCCGGCTGATTGTTCTCATGCTTTTCCTTTCGCACACAGGCGACAAATACGGACGACGCTTTACCAACTCCGTTTCGTTTCTCATCTCGTTCCTCACCTGCCTGCCCATCATTGTGTATGCAACCGACGAGCGTTACGAATCACTGATGATTTACCTGGCCACGTTCATCAAGTTCCTCAATGCACTCACCTTCTTCACCGCGAATCTGCAGTGCCTTGAGATCTATCCGACCTGTTTGCGTCAGACGGGCATCGCTCTGGGCACGATATTGGCCAATGCAATCGGTGTACTGGCCCCATATCTGGTATATCTGGGCACAACAGTCAATATACGTGCACCCTATTATATCTTGGGCACCCTGTTTCTGCTGGGCGGAATCGGGGCACTCTTCCTGCCCGAAACGCTGCACAAGAAGCTGCCAGACACCATCGAGGAGGCGAAACACTTTGGCAGGCACGATGTAAGTCGCACATCTCCTGACATTATACATATTTATTTATAATTTAAATTATGCAAAGCAGCAGCCGTAGCCTAATTTGATTTTTCACAAATTTAATTTACAGAAATTCTTCAGTCTGCCAAAACCGCCGGTGGCACAAGATGCTGCCAAGCTGGCGAAGGATGCTGCCTCCAAGACGGAGTTAACCAAGCTGAATCAGCCGGCATTTGAGCCGTGAATACGAGCGAATGAAAAAAAGAAAAAACGGGCAATTGATTTGCCCCGGCCCTGGCTAGGCCACGCTTCCACGCCCCCCATATAGCATTAAGTGCGCCCCAAGTATTAAGAATAAAGTGTTGTTATAAGTACCCAAGCACGTGTGTGTGTGTGTGTGTGTGTAATAAGCCAGGCTCGTCAATCAAGCAGATGGCGGGAATGAATGAGTGAGCGAACAAGCGAATAAATGAATGAATGAGCGAATGAATCGCGGCAATGAGTTTATCAGCGTATCTGTCAGATATTTACAAATTACCTGCGATATCATTGTCCTCCCCCCGGGGCAGGGGAGAGAGAGAGTGGGGAGGGATGCGAGACGCGTAACTGATGCCGCAGTGTGGCTAATTTAATAAATAGCTTGACGCGCACACGCGTCGTATGCGTAATGTGGCGCAGTCGCTTGATTTATGCCAGTTATGTATCAATTTTTATCACCAGATACCTTGCCCCTGCAACCCCTCCTCCCCTCTCCCTCTACGCCTCTGGCAAAGTGTTAAACTGTAAGCAGCAGACAGTGAGACAGGCTACAGAACCCATCGAAACTGTTATACCCTGGAGTAAAGGCAGCCAGTCTAAGCAGCAAAAAGTGAAGCAGCCATAGAGTTGCCAGGCTGCTTAACTGGTGGGCCAAGCTTGCCACAAAGCCCACAGACTCTGGCAAAGTAGAAGCAGAAGAAGCTCGAGAAGTAGAAGAAGAAGTTGCTGTGCCAAGAAACTTGTGTTTACTCAGGCGGGCAACGACGCAACGTGCAACTTTTGTATGTGGCAAGGTGTTTCGTTTTTCAAGTTATTTATTATGATTTATTTGCCAATGTGGCACACTCTGATGTGGCAGCGTCTCCAGCTACGACGACGAAGACGAAGGCGAAGGCTTTCAGTGCTGCTGCTGCTGCTGCTGGCCTGCAGCAGCGATAAGTAAATTGTTTATCCTACTTGTGAATTATGTGCTGCGACGGCCCGGCCCGGCCAGGGCTGCCATCCGGCTTGATGATCATGTTGATGTTCGCAGCTCTGCCCCTGCCCGTTTCACTCTACTGCACGGCGCTATAATGGCCCTGGCAGCAGCTAACATTGTTATGCTTTCATAAACAGCTGAGCGCAATTTTCTGATAAGCCAAGTCCTGCCTGCACTCGTCTCCCTGTCTCTGTGTGCGGGGAAGTGTGTGTGTGTGTGTGTGCGGGTGGCTATTTGTTTCAATTTATCATAAAAGGCAACGCCGGAAGTCAGCCATGTTGCAGTTGAATGAACGACAAGCGAAAGAAGAGAGAGAGAGAGAGAGAATGTGTCCTGAGCTTCGGCTTAGCCTTAAGACGGAGTCCTTGGCACTGGCTCGCCGAGATTTACAAGGGATTTTGAGGCATTCGACGAGTGGCGACTTTAATGTGGCACTCGGGTCGCGGGTCGCGGATTGCGGATCGCTGGCAACTACTGCATAAATATTATGCGCAATTATCACTGTCTGGCTGCCAGCCAAATGCCATTTTGGCCAAAACGATGCCAATGCGGGCGCCAAGCAGCGGCAATAATGAAAACAAATGTGCAGCAAGACGGCGGGCAGAGACAGTTTCACAGAGAGTGGGTGAGTTGGGAAGAAAAACTGGGAAGGAGGGATGTCTACCCTCTCTCGAGTAAGTGCAACAATTAAACCAATGTGCAGGCATAAATTACGCTCTATTCGCAGTTAATTTGCAGTGCCGCGCAAAAATATGCAACACTATGTTGCAAGGCGCAAGGAAATATTTTATACATATCAAGAAGGCGCTTTGAAATTTTTCGAAATTTGGGAAATTTAGGTAACGGTCCATTTTCATACATTTTCAGAAAAATATTTTTTTTTCAAAATTTAAAATCGCGAATTTTTAGTTTTAATCTATTGCGGAGGTCAAAATTAGTTATAAACAATTGTTTAAATCGATTTTAGACGATACTTAATTTTGGCCCAAAAATAATGTCGAAATGCTAAAAAATTTAGACATGTGACACACTCGACAGGCCTGGTTCCCTCATTTTTCGTCGATCATAACTTTCTTAAAAATCAACCGATTTTCATTCGGAATAACATTTTGTTTATGTCTTTGTAGCCTGAGTAATTGTATATATCAAATATATTAAAAAAGGTGTTTTGAAATTTTTCGAAATTTGGGAAATTTAGGTAAGGGTCCCCTCTTGTAAATTTTCAGAAAAATATTTTTTTCAAAATTTAAAATCGCGAACTTTTAGTTTTAATCGATTGCGGAGGTCAAAATTAGTTATAAACAATTGTTTAAATCGATTTTAGACCATACTTAATTTTGGCCCAAAAATCATGTCGAAATGGTAAAAAATTTAGACATGTGACAAACTCGACAGGCCTGGTTCCCTCATTTTTCGTCGATCATAACTTTCTTAAAAATCAACCGATTTTCATTCGGAATAACATTTTGTTTATGTCTTTGTAGCCTGAGTAATTGTATGTATCAAATATATTAAAAAAGGTGTTTTGAAAATTTTTCGAAATTTGGGAAATGTAGGTAAGGGTCCCCCCTTGTAAATTTTCAGAAAAATATTTTTTTCAAAATTTAAAATCGCGAACTTTTAGTTTTAATCGATTGCGGAGGTCAAAATTAGTTATAAACAATTGTTTAAATCGATTTTAGACGATACTTAATTTTGGCCCAAAAATCATGTCGAAATGGTAAAAAATTTAGACATGTGACAAACTCGACAGGCCTGGTTCCCTCATTTTTCGTCGATCATAACTTTCTTAAAAATCAACCGATTTTCATTCGGAATAACATTTTGTTTATGTCTTTGTAGCCTGAGTAATTGTATATATCAAATATATTAAAAAAGGTGTTTTGAAATTTTTTGAAGTTTGGGAAATTTATGTAAGGGTCCCTTGTAAATTTTCAGAAAAATATTTTTTTCAAAATTTAAAATCGCGAACTTTTAGTTTTAATCGATTGCGGAGGTCAAAATTAGTTATAAACAATTGTTTAAATTGATTTTAGACGATAATTAATTTTGGCCCAAAAATCATGTCGAAATGCTAAAAAATTTAGACATGTGACACACTCGACAGGCCAGGTTCCCTCATTTTTCGTCGATCATAACTTTCTTAAAAATCAACCGATTTTCATTCGGAATAACATTTTGTTTATGTCTTTGTAGCCTGAGTAATTGTATATATCAAATATATTAAAAAAGGTGTTTTGAAATTTTTCGAAATTTGGGAAATTTAGGTAAGGGTCCCCCCTTGTACATTTTCAGAAAAATATTTTTTTCAAAATTTAAAATCGCGAACTTTTAGTTTTAATCGATTGCGGAGGTCAAAATTAGTTATAAACAATTGTTTAAATCGATTTTAGACTATACTTAATTTTGGCCCAAAAATCATGTCGAAATGGTAAAAAATTTAGACATGTGACAAACTCGACAGGCCTGGTTCCCTCATTTTTCGTCGATCATAACTTTCTTAAAAATCAACCGATTTTCATTCGGAATAACATTTTGTTTATGTCTTTGTAGCCTGAGTAATTGTAAAATCGCGAACTTTTAGTTTTAATCGATTGCGGAGGTCAAAATTAGTTATAAACAATTGTTTAAATCGATTTTAGACTATACTTAATTTTGGCCCAAAAATCATGTCGAAATGGTAAAAAATTTAGACATGTGACACACTCGACAGGCCTGGTTCCCTCATTTTTCGTCGATCATAACTTTCTTAAAAATCAACCGATTTTCACGCGGAATAACATTTTGTTTATGTCTTTGTAGCCTGAGTAATTGTATATATCAAATATATTAAAAAAGGTGTTTTGAAATTTTTCGAAATTTGGGAAATTTAGGTAAGGGTCCCCCCTTGTACATTTTCAGAAAAATATTTTTTTCAAAATTTAAAATCGCGAACTTTTAGTTTTAATCGATTGCGGAGGTCAAAATTAGTTATAAACAATTGTTTAAATCGATTTTAGACTATACTTAATTTTGGCTCAAAAATCATGTCGAAATGGTAAAAAATTTAGACATGTGACAAACTCGACAGGCCTGGTTCCCTCATTTTTCGTCGATCATAACTTTCTTAAAAATCAACCGATTTTCATTCGGAATAACATTTTGTTTATGTCTTTGTAGCCTGAGTAATTGTATATATCAAATATATTAAAAAAGGTGTTTTGAAATTTTTCGAAATTTGGGAAATTTAGGTAAGGGTCCCCCCTTGTAAATTTTCAGAAAAATATTTTTTTCAAAATTTAAAATCGCGAACTTTTAGTTTTAATCGATTGCGGAGGTCAAAATTAGTTATAAACAATTGTTTAAATCGATTTTAGACTATACTTAATTTTGGCCCAAAAATCATGTCGAAATGGTAAAAAATTTAGACATGTGACAAACTCGACAGGCCTGGTTCCCTCATTTTTCGTCGATCATAACTTTCTTAAAAATCAACCGATTTTCATTCGGAATAACATTTTGTTTATGTCTTTGTAGCCTAAGTAATTGTATATATCAAATATATTAAAAAAGGTGTTTTGAAATTTTTCGAAATTTGGGAAATTTAGGTAAGGGTCCCCCCTTGTAAATTTTCAGAAAAATATTTTTTTCAAAATTTAAAATCGCGAACTTTTAGTTTTAATCGATTGCGGAGGTCAAAATTAGTTATAAACAATTGTTTAAATCGATTTTAGACTATACTTAATTTTGGCCCAAAAATCATGTCGAAATGGTAAAAAATTTAGACATGTGACAAACTCGACAGGCCTGGTTCCCTCATTTTTCGTCGATCATAACTTTCTTAAAAATCAACCGATTTTCATTCGGAATAACATTTTGTTTATGTCTTTGTAGCCTGAGTAATTGTATGTATCAAATATATTAAAAAAGGTGTTTTGAAAATTTTTCGAAATTTGGGAGATTTAGGTAAGGGTCCCCCTTGTAAATTTTCAGAAAAATATTTTTTCAAAATTTAAAATCGCGAACTTTTAGTTTTAATCGATTGCGGAGGTCAAAATTAGTTATAAACAATTGTTTAAATCGATTTTAGACTATACTTAATTTTGGCCCAAAAATCATGTCGAAATGGTAAAAAATTTAGACATGTGACAAACTCGACAGGCCTGGTTCCCTCATTTTTCGTCGATCATAACTTTCTTAAAAATCAACCGATTTTCATTCGGAATAACATTTTGTTTATGTCTTTGTAGCCTGAGTAATTGTATGTATCAAATATATTAAAAAAGGTGTTTTGAAATTTTTCGAAATTTGGGAGATGTAGGTAAGGGTCCCCCTTGTAAATTTTCAGAAAAATATTTTTTTCAAAATTTAAAATCGCGAACTTTTAGTTTTAATCGATTGCGGAGGTCAAAATTAGTTATAAACAATTGTTTAAATCGATTTTAGACGATACTTAATTTTGGCCCAAAAATCATGTCGAAATGGTAAAAAATTTAGACATGTGACAAACTCGACAGGCCTGGTTCCCTCATTTTTCGTCGATCATAACTTTCTTAAAAATCAACCGATTTTCATTCGGAATAACATTTTGTTTATGTCTTTGTAGCCTGAGTAATTGTATATATCAAATATATTAAAAAAGGTGTTCTGAAATTTTTCGAAATTTGGGAAATTTATGTAAGGGTCCCCCCTTGTAAATTTTCAGAAAAATATTTTTTTCAAAATTTAAAATCGCGAACTTTTAGTTTTAATCGATTGCGGAGGTCAAAATTAGTTATAAACAATTGTTTAAATCGATTTTAGACTATACTTAATTTTGGCCCAAAAATCATGTCGAAATGGTAAAAAATTTAGACATGTGACAAACTCGACAGGCCTGGTTCCCTCATTTTTCGTCGATCATAACTTTCTTAAAAATCAACCGATTTTCATTCGGAATAACATTTTGTCTATGTCTTTGTAGCCTGAGTAATTGTATATATCAAATATATTAAAAAAGGTGTTTTGAAATTTTACAAATTTGGGAAATTTAGGTAAGGGTCCCCTCTTGTAAATTTTCAGAAAAATATTTTTTTCAAAATTTAAAATCGCGAACTTTTAGTTTTAATCGATTGCGGAGTTCAAAATTAGTTATTAACAATTGTTTAAATCGATTTTAGACGATACTTAATTTTGGCCCAAAAATCATGTCGAAATGGTAAAAAATTTAGACATGTGACACACTCGACAGGCCTGGTTCCCTCATTTTTCGTCGATCATAACTTTCTTAAAAATCAACCGATTTTCACGCGGAATAACATTTTGTTTATGTCTTTGTAGCCTGAGTAATTGTATATATCAAATATATTAAAAAAGGTGTTTTGAAATTTTTCGAAATTTGGGAAATCTCGTCGCCTTTTTAAATTTGCAGTGGTGCGCATAAGTATGCAACAAAATATTGCACAGCGCAAAGAAGGAAGTCTTGCACCCTTTTCTCTCTCTCTCTCTCATCGCATCTCATCGCATCTCGTCTCAATCGGTTGGTTATGAATGAAAACTATTTGCAATATTTCATGGCACAAGCTGCCACATGAAGAAAATCCACTTGCACTCGCCGTGTTGCACGTTTGCCGGGTGCAACAACAATGATTGCGCTTTATTTGCGATAATAAAACACACCATGGCGTCGGCACCAGCAGCCGGAGAAGGAGGAGGCAGGGGTCAGGGGACAGGGCAGAGAGCAAGGAAGTGGGCAGGGGTGAGGGCAGAGGGGTGATGGCAACAAGCACAGGCAAAGACTTTGGCGAAATCGAACCGCGAAATTGTAACAAACTGCGCGTACATTGGCCTCTGTGGCAGCGTTGGTAATGGCAAAAGTCAGGACCCAAGCAACGCGAAGCCTCCGCATCCGGGTGAAATGGGGGGCGCAGGAGGATGGGAAACGAGTGTGGCAGGCGCAAAATATGTGTAGCTGGTTGCAAAGAATATTTAAGCTGCGACGCTGCTGCAAATATTAAAGGAAAACATGGAGCAGCAGCAGCAGCAGCAGCGGCAGCATGGCAGGCGTTGGTTGCGTTGCCGGGATGAGATTGTTGCTGGGATGCTGGCAGAAGGATTTACTGCATATTTCATGTTCACAACGAACCAATTTTACGCTCTTCAAATCCTATTAGTCAATGGCCCTTTGGGGATGCAGCAGCAGCAGCGGCAGCGGCGACGCTAGTCACGGCAGCTGTTCGAAAATGTTGAAAGGGTTGAGTGGGCGTGGTGTGGAAGGATGTGGGTGGAGGAGTGCCTCGCCTCCAGTGTGCTGGTTGCTACTGTTGCTGCTGCTGCTGCTGCACTCATTGTGATTTACTTATAGATACATGTAGTGGGCACACACACACACACATGGTAAATACATATATAAGTAATACTCAGACGACTGGCCCAGGTCAGCTTAGTGTGCCTGGCATTTCCGCACGATTATGCCTGTGTGTGAGTGTGTGTGTGTGTGTGCGAGGGTGGGCTAAGCCATAGCTACACATACATATATGCCAAAAGGCCCTCATCAATCTCGCTACTTGAGCGCATGAATTATGAAAAACGTGCAAACTGCAAACGGAAATTAAAATCTACGGAAAAAAACACACTCACAAAATAAATGAAAAACCAAATCCACACACACACACACATGTAGAGAAGGGCTCTCACATGCAGAGCAGCTCAGCTCAGCTGGTTCACAGTTCGTTAGACAAATGCGCGACGCTCGGCCGCATCAAATCAAATAAAAAAGAAAAACAAAAAACAGAAGGTATGGTAAAAAATGTAAGAAAATTTAATATATTATCTCCTGCCAGAACAGCTGCCTGCTCCTGCTGCTGCTGCTGCTGCTGCCGACATTGTCTCCTGCACAGCTGTCGGAAAACAAACCTCAACTCTGGTCACACAATCACATCGGAGCCCATCGCTGCTCAGCCCCGCGTCTGAGCCGACGTTCTTGATTAATTTAACAGGCGCCTGCAACTTGAAGCGGAGCAGAGCCGGAGAGTCGGGGCAGAGGCGGAGAGAGAAGCCGGAGAGCAACGAAATTCAACAAGCCATAAAACATATGAGGGCACATGCATTTTTCATGAGGTGTTGGCTTTTGTGCCCATCACAATCATCAGTCCGAGGCCCCATATGAACCGAATGAACACTCATCCGCCTGCTGCTGCTGCTCCTAGCCAGGTCAGCTCGTGCTCTGGCTACACTTGAACTTACAATGACATGTTCGAACCTCGAACTGTGTGTGAGAGTTGGGCATATTTGTTTGCTGCCATGCAGCTGTACACTGCCGTGTCCTGCTTCCATTCCCAGCTCCCTGATCCCCGCCTGCTCCCCACTGCCTCGCTACCTTATGCCTTATGCAGGTGCATTCCATTTGTTTTTCCTTTTTCGCCTTTTGCTTTTCACCTGCAGTTTTTACAAATTGCTTTCATTAGTTTTAATGGAGCTGCCGGTTAGGTGATATTTGTAGTCTGGTCTGGTTATTTCTGCATTTATAAGCATTTCGATATTTACACAATTCATCTTGCATCTGGCAAAGCTGGCAAGTCGACACACACACACAGAGACAGCCACTCATACATGTCTGCCACATATTACTTACGGTTTGAATATTTAAAGATTGCAAATAAGAATTTCGATTTGCTGAAAATTGCAATAAAACCACATCAATCGGTATGGAATGTGATGAAATTTATGCATGATGTGGTGAGTTCTAGAAAATGAAAAATTGTAAATACTCTTACAGAGCAGCAGCAGATGTTGTTGTAAATATATATAAAGAAGAAAACAGTTAAGAGTGCTGTAATCAAAAGAAAGTAAGACAGAGTAAGAGCACGTCCAATTTTGTATAATTTATCTTTTCTTAAACAATCATAAACGTCGTTAAGGCTTTTCACTTAAGATTCTTTACTGACAAGAAGCAACTTAATAACAGTAAAGGAGAAATTCAAAAAAATCAATTTAACATATAAGGAGTCCATTACAAAAGCGTAAATAAAGTCAAATAATAATAACAATAATAATAATAATATACAATGTTGTTTTTTTTTATTTTAATTTTAGCTTTAATAATACAAATAGATAAACACGGCAAAAGATCGTGAGATCGTTTAAAACATTTTATTCATTTTATTCAGTTTTCTTCATATGAAATTTTAAATATATAATTTTGATTCAATTTGCTGCAAAAAGTGACATCTGATAGAGATCGAATTGTCGTCTATCCCGATGTTCGAAATGTTTTGCTAACTGAGCCCACTGTAAATCGTATGTGCTATGTGTATATGTGTATATGTATGTGTGTAGTATACCCTATATCTATCTACATATATCTATATATGCATGTATGTGTACTATATGTAACGTATGGTATATTGACACGCTTAAACAAGGCATTCGTATTTCGTTTTCGTATTTATTCGCCTACATTCATGAATGTTTGTATATTCGTTATTCATTTTCGTTTCATTCGTTTCGTTTCGTTTCGTTTGCGCCGCGCATTTCGAATGCATTTTGGCATTTTGCTTAAACACTTAAAAATGTAAATTGAAATATGCTTGTGTGTATATGTAATGTAGCTGTGTGTGTGTTTTCTATGTGTGTGTGTGTGTGTGTATTTCACGTTTTTGCACTAGAACTTTTAATTGTAAATATAAATATTTCATATTTATTTATCTCATCAATATTTATGCCTAACCAATAAATATGCATGCACAGACATGCACCAACGTGCACACTATACGTATGTATGTGTATATGAATATGTATGTATTTGTATGTATATTGATCCACTATGTTAAATTGCTGAACACACTTTGATAGCCTTATTGGAAAATTGGAAATTTTTGGACTCTTTCAGAGCGATTTGATTTGTTCTAGCCAATATTGTGCACTTGGCCAAGTTTGGAATTCAGTCAAACGACTCCACATTGTCCCCTCTCTCTCTCTCTCTCTCTCTGCTAATTGCGAATCAATTGGCATTCGCTTTTGACTACAAACTAATCGTAAATGTGTATATAAGTCAATAATAAATGCGCTTAAAACTACAGACAAGTTTCCTTAGCATAAGCAGCCTGAGCAATTTAGGCCAAAAACATGTGTATTTCACCTCGTTGGCTTTTGCCTCATTATTCAATTAAGATAAGATCGAAAATTGTTAAATTAATGCAGCAGAGATACCCTGTAAAAAGGTGTAAAGGGATTGATTGTTTAATTGATTGTATTTCTGAATTTCTATTCTATAGCTTATTATAGAGAAACCTGTACAGCTTACAACTACAGGGTAGCTGCTAGTCTGAGTAGCCAATTATATCTACTTTCTTTGTGATACTGAGATATAGAATTAGGGATGAAAAGTTCTTAAATTACAGCAAAAACATCGCAACAGATACTCTGTAAATGGAGAAACCTGTACAGGGTAGCTGCTAGTCTATCTGCTAGAAAACATCATCATCATAATCGAGCTGCGTATTCTATGTGAGTTTCGTCTTTCTATTGCTTCGGTTTGGCTGTGTTCTAGTTATGATTATGGGCGTATTTAGTAAACTATATATGTAGTTAAACAGTTATGTTCGTCAATGTGTATGTCTATGTGTGTGTGTGTGTGTGTTTGAGTGTGTGTGTGTGTGTACGTTAAGCCGGCGTACAATTTTACACATGACTGCCTATATATTGCCTATATTTAATTTCACCTTTTTTCACTGTTTGCATTTTGTTTGTTTGTCTCCCTCTCTTCCTCTATGTCTCTACTCCTCTCTCTCTCTCTCTTTCTTTCTCTCTCTTTCTCTGTCTGTCTATGCTATTTCACTATGGCTGGTTGATTCTGCGAATGTGTTTTCATTGCATTTAATTAAATTGAAGTTGCACGGCCGCGGTAAGGCGGGCAAGGCGGGCAGGCTTAATTGCGTGTTAACGAAAATTAAAAGCGGAATAAAAAATAATACAAAATGATAATAAAAAACAGCAAAAAACACTGAATAAAATTGTGATCTGCAATCAAACTTAAATCGTGGATAATTGAGCACATTGTGCAATGAGTTGCAGCCGGAAATGGAATAAATCGCTTGAAATCGTCGGAAAACGTTTGAAATCGTTTGAAAAATGTGCATATTATATAGAAGTATGTGTGTGTGTGTGTGTGGGTGTTGGCGTTGCCAACTTGTTTTTGGCTGCCAACAAAGTACTCGGGCTAATCACAGACGGGGGGTGGGGGATCGGAAACGGAAGTGCAGACACGCAGTGCAGACGCCATTGCTCACGTATGCGGGCTAAATGTTTCAATTTTGGCAGCTCCATAAGGCGCCGCAGACATTTTATAATAAATGCAAAGAGGCGTGGGGCGGGGGGGGAGGAGCGGCATGAGGCGGAGGAGGTAGGTGAATTTGTGCAAATTGCAAAGAGACAACCGCGGGCGAGCGGAGCTATCGAGCGCACATTTGTCGCGGGGCGCAAAAGGCAAACAAAATTAGAAGCAAATTTCGAATGCCTTTGGCCGGTTGCAAAATGCAAATGGCAGTGCGACAGAGACAGCCATAGATGATGCTGTGGGTGGGCGAGTTAAAAATGGCGAACTGCAGCGGGCAGTGTCAACTTCGTTGCATACTTTTCTGCGCGACATGCAATTAAAATGCAAAAAAGCCAACGGCAGCAGCTGCCCCTCCCAATCCCCTACTGTAGCAATCCCTTCCCCTCTCTCTCTCTCTTCACGCTGCCACTGGCCTGCAGCTTCCAAAAACCAAAGACCAAAATCGATGCACTCCAAAGCTGAAACGGAAATACCAGTCCCAGTCCCAGTCCCGGACCCAGTCGCAGTCGCAGACCCTGCCGAGGCATAACATTTCTGCCGGCTGCATCCGCATCGCATCGCATCGTCTGCGCCAGCGTCTGCGGTTGTTGCAACTTCCCCTTCGCCTGCCCCTGCCTCTGCCTCTATGTGTGTGTGTGTGTGTTGATTCAGCGTTAAGCTTGTTGGAATTTCGCGTTTTGTCAACATTCCTTGCCGAGTTTCTAATGCACTTGCCGCCTCGCCTGCGATTCCGGTGTCTAAATAATTCAAACAGAATTTCGCTGAATGCAGCAGATGGAAATGGAAATTGGAATGGAAAATGGCAAATGGCAAATGGAAAATGGCAAATGGGATACGCAGAAGTTTTGATTGATTTACCAGAGTAATTGCATATGGAAAATGTTGAGTTTACTTTCGGAAAAGGGGTCGGTCGGTTGGCTGATGATGAATTTAGCTTGGCGCAAAAGTGCTGCAAGAAAAGCAACGATACTATCGGATATATGGTTTATCTATCCTTTAACTTTTTAAAAATTGCTTAAGAAAACAGTTTTGAAAACAATCGTTTATCGATTACTTTGCCACACTAACGCACCAGCTAGAAATGTAATTACTTTGCTCTGCTTACACTGCTCGATATCACCGTTATTACACTGCACTACAGACTAAATTCGATTTCGTATTGCTCTCTTAACATGTCTATCACCCGATTCCCAACTAAGTACTAAGTTATATATAGTATATATATATAATAGATATAGATGTATATAGCTTTGATTGTATGTTATTCCTGGTGCTAGGCAGCCTCGCTGCTCTGGGCCGTGTCCTAGGGATGCTTCGTGTAGTTGTTCAGCGGCATCTCGCTGCTGGCCAAGCTGTGGGCCACCTCCTTGTTCCGCTCGTGCAGTGCAATGTCCAGTGGCGCGCTAGCTGGTTTCTTCTGTGCTGCCTTTTGCGTCTTCAGCTGGAAGAGAGAGAGAGAGAGCGAGTGAGAAGATTAGCAGAGCAGGGCGGGATCGGCCATCATAATTACTCGCTGTATGGTCTTCTCAAAGTCCTGCGGCGGTTCGGGTCTCTTTATGGTGCTGCATCCTCGCAGTCGCTCGTTGGTCTGTTAAAAATTAAAAGAGAAGTTTATGGAATAACTGAATCCAACTCTGACTCGGACTCTGACTCTGTCTGTGATTACTTCATTAGCTCAAGCAGGCAGCGGCAGCAACAAATCGACACCTTGCAACAAAAGCCACAACAAAGCGAAATAAAAAAATAAAATAAAATAAAATGAAATTCAAAAACAGAAAAAAACAAATGAAAATGAAAATGAAATGTCAAATGAAAAGCGCCGGCTAACCAAATATAATGAAAGAGCAACACAAAAATTTCCCTAAAGCAACATTTCCGCAACAGACCGCATAATGAGAGCACAACCGGCGATAGAGTTGGAGATGGAGATGGAGATGGAGCTCAAGCTGGAGGCGAAGGCGAGACCGTAGCCAAGTTTAGAATTATACATACGCGTCTCTGACCTTTTGCCGGCAAAACTGTCTAACCAGCGTCGCTGGCAGCTGTTGCCAGAAATTGCCCCGCCTAATCCCCCCAATCCCTTCCAGCCTCCCTGCCTTCCTGCCTCCCCTCGTCGGGGTCATGGTAAAAAGGTAATGAGTGCCAAAGGACACAGCATACAAAAGAAGTTGACAGCGCGCTGCAGTTGCCACCCGAACATGGACCACAATTGTCGCCAGTGCTTAGTCCAAGTCATTTTCGAAATTGACCACAGCATGGCTGAGCGAGAGGGGGGAGGGGGAGCAGGAGAAGGCACAAAGGACACGAACTCGGACTGGGCGAGACTGTTGCGCTGGGCAACAGCAAATTGCGCTTAAATATTAAATGAACAGCAACAAAAAAAAAGAAGATGAGGAAGAGGCGAGAAGAGCGTGAAAGAAGAAAGCAGAGAAGAGCTGAGCTGAGTAAGGATGGGGCAGAGGCAGAGGCAGTGGCTGGAGAGGAGCAGCACACCGGACAACAGCCGTAAAACACGAAAAGTTATAAACTCTCGCAGGAGCACAAAAAGAGACCTGGAGAGGGAGACAGAGAGTGGAAGATTCGGACAAAACAACAAACACTCTCGGCACGCCTGAAATAATAAAAGCAAATGCGACGCTGTCCACGGTCTCCTCCTCCTCCCGGCAAACCCAACTCCAACCCAAACCCAAAGGAAAAAAGGGACAATCGTTTGTAGGGAATCGCCGGAAGTCGACCGCAAAAGGTAAACGCAAACGCAAACGCGCAAAGGTGCAAATGAGTGGGACTCCCAGGATTGTCCTGGATATGGTGGCTGCACCTGCTCGACAGTTCATATCTCCCTCTCTCCCCATCTCTCTCTCTCCTCAGTCAACCATGCCATGTCTGGCATTTGCATCCTGCACATGTCGCAGCTTACTGTTGCGCCCAGTCCAACCCCTTTTCGCCCCTCTGGAGTAACCCCCTTCGAAGGCAGGGACCAATCCTGGCCTGTTGTGTCATTCCCAGCATCGTGTACCGTGTGCACAGGGCAACGCAATTAACGGTAATTGCCTTTTATCGGCTTAGTACTGATAACTTTTTCTGCGTTTCTTTCTCGCCTTCTCTCTCTCTCTCTCTCTCTCTGTCTGTCTGTCTCTTTCTTGTTGTCTATGCTCTGCTGCTATTCGTAGGTTTACGCGGTTTTTGTATTTTAATTTAATTTTATAAGTCGAACAAGACGCGAGCAGGGAAGGTACAAGGCATCTCTCTTGAGGTCAGAAGTTTTCCATTGCGAAAATTCGACATTAAACAAAGCATTTGAAAAGTTTACGGAATTTGTGTATGTGTGTGTGTGTGTGTGGGCAAAACTCACTTTGAAGTAGACAGAATATGGAAATATAATGAGGGGAAAATGAAGAAAATTAAATGCTAATGGCGGCGTCTAGAAAAGAAGACTAATTCCACATTTTATACTAGATATAGTTAATTATTTTTATAATAACTAAGAGGAGTGGGAGAATGGAAGATATGAGAATGAAATCAGTTAAAAAAAAAAACAGTCGAATATTTTAGTACACTCAATTTTCAAGCCAGCCTGAAAGTATGCAACATTTTTGTCAACAGGCAAGGTTGAACAATAAGAAAATTAAGAAAATAAATTTTATAAAATACAAATAAATAAAATATTTGCATAGTATAATGTCAAAATATACGCCAATTAATTACCAACCCTATAGCTATTATATATACACATATTAAATCAAAGCAAATAAAGATTTAAAAGCCTTTGAACATTTTCTTTAACTTAATTTTCAAGCAAGCCCAAAAGTATGCAACATTTTTGTTAACTGCAGCGTATTCTAGTATGCAATCAAAAGTAGTTTGAAAAATAAAATAAATAATTAAATAAATTATATAAAATTTCTAAAATATGACAAATAAGTTTTTCTGTAACTTCACTCTTTTATCGCAATGTCTAGCTTTTTTCCGGCTGCATCTGCACTTTGCTCTGCTGCTTTACTTTGAGCTCTGCTGCAGCTGGCAGCTCATTAGGAAGTCAACTGTAAATTGACGCCGGCTGCAGGACTCACCTTTAATTGCATTCCCTCGTTGGCATTGAGCTCGTCTCCGCTTTGCCGCAGGCCCTGCAGGAAGCGGGCAAAGACCGTGCGTCGCTGCTTGTGCTTGTTGCGGCCTTCTGCGGGCGGGATGAGGAAGAGAGAAAGCCACAATCAAACAGTTAACCCGATAAATAGATAGATAGATATATACGATATGTATGTATATCGAAAGGGGCAGAGGCGGGAAGGGCGGAGATGCACACAACCAATTTAATTGAATTAAAAGCCATAAAAACCAAACAGCCCACAAACTGGCAAACATCTCCAATCCTGCTCCCCCTGCTTCCCCCTCCACTTGCCCCTTTCCAGGCAGTTGCCTTACCTGTTGCCGAAAAGTCGTAAAAGAAATTGGTCCGCACGCCGGGATAACTGTGCTGCATCCCATTCAGATTGAGCGCCGACTTGGAGTCGATGGCATTGCGCGCCATCCGATTGGCCAAATCGTTTTGCGTATAGCTATAGATCTCGTTCTCCTCGCGATTGGACAGGCAACTCGATGGCTACGTATGAGACGGCAGACACATGCATAATGAACGACAACGGAATGAATTAGAGCTCAATCCTGTCCAGCAGCTCGGGCCACTGCCCGATTAGCTGAGCGCGGCACGAGGCCCGTAAAAAGTCAAAGTGCATTTCTTTTTATTGCTTTTCGCTTACCAAATACTTGCCGGGCACATAAAGTGGCTGACTGTGGCTGGTGGGCAGCACCGAGGAGCCAATGAGTCCTCCTCCAGTTCCTCCGCTAGCGCCACTTCCGCCCGTGCTCGAGCCAGCCGGACGACGCGTCAACGTGTGCCCCGTTGAGATGCGCACATGTCGCTCCTTCCACTTGGATAGACGCACCTGCTCGATGGCATCCAGCACATCCTCGTACGGCATGTTGATCTGTTTGCTGTAGTGTGCGGCCAATCCCTCCAAGTAGCCGCGCTTGCCCTCCTGCACACACAAGAGAGAGAGAAGGGGGAGAAATGAGTGTGAATGAGACGCCTTATCGCATCTTAGCCAGGGTCAAACACAAGTGTTAATATCTTGTGGTAATTAGCGTAAAGTTTCCACTTGCAAATGCTCTGCTTGACATTCAAAGCGACAGCTGGCGAAGGGGAGTATAAAATGGGAGTTGGAATGAAAGATAGAGCAGGAGCTGGAGATGCAGATAGAGATAGAGATGCATCCTCGAGAGCAGCTCGCTGTGTGTGTCTGTGTGGCTGCCAGGCAAATTCATTTAGAGTCGCAACCAGGCAAACATTTGTGCTCAAATGCAGCTTGTCTGCAACTGTCAGTCAGTCAGCGACAACAGGCACACACACACACACACACACACACACACACACACGGCAACACACTCATGTCTGGCTCATCAGCGCAAAGTGCAATTAGTTGAAGAGTTGCGCGCATCAACATGCCCCAGACAGAAGAGCAAAGCATCCCCTGGAGAAGCTAACAAGTCTAGTCTGTGTCTCACGTTAAGCCCCCCCTCTCAGTCTACGCCACTGCTGCTGCTGCTGCGCTTCTTTGAAGTCTCGCACGAGCGCAGACACCTGTGGGGCAGCCCCTACTCAGTTGGCTGCATTTCCATTTCATATAATTTTATTATCGCATTTAAGTTGCATTTCAATTTGTGTCGGCTACGTGATATTGCGCATACGCCGTGCTGGCCAGAGAAATTGTTGCCTAAAAACAGGCGCGCAAATATTTGTCTACATTTGCGCACATACTATGGGCAAACTGTGTTAAGTAGCGAGCAAAACAATTGCTAATTAAAATGCAAGGCAGCTGCTGCCTGAGACAGACGACTCTACGGCACGTCAAAGTTTTGCCCCGCCTCGTGCTGCATCACCAGGCTGCACATTTTGCACACTCTCTTAGCCACTTTGCCACTTTGTAGACTGTGTGTGTGTGTGTGTGGAGTAGGGGCTGAAGCGGAACTGTCGCCTGCATAATAAACATGCGTCGAGTGTTTGGCAAAGTGTCGGCACGATGCGTGCTCAATAGGTCGACCCAATGAGCCACTGCCACGCCCCGTTGCATCTATATATCTTTCACTCCATTCCTACCTCTCTCCCTTCCCTCGCTCTCTCTCCCTCTGCATTCCAAATTATTTACAGCGCATTTCTTTGCACAATCGAAACGTCCCTGAACCAGTGACATCTTTTTATGTACTCGAAACGATGCAAAAATCTGCGATACACAGGTGCCCCCTGCTGCTTCTGCTCCTTCTCCTCCTCCTGTTTCTCAATCCTAACTTTATCGCTGTAGATTTGACATGATTTTTGCCATATTCAACCATACAACATCATTGTTAGTTGCAGAATAAAACGTGAAGCTCAGCTGACTTCTGCTTTCTCCCTCTCTCTCACTGAGTATGTCTGTCTCTGGCTTCCTTTTTCTTCTACGTGTCTGTCTGCCAGCGATCCTTAAGATGATATATGCACCTGTTTTGCAGCTGCGTCGTTTCGATATGCAATAAGTCATAAAGTACACCTGATACGCAGTGCCATATTCTTTGCTTTAATAAAGAATTTAGAAAAATACAAAAGTATCTCACAGATGCAAAGGATTCTTATAAAAATTAAAATATCTAAGAGATATCTGATGCGTATATTAGTTTCTACATTATTTCAAAATATAATATATAATTCAAAATATCTCACAAACCCAGGATTAAAAAATCTCTCTTGAAAAAGAAGAATACTATCTTCCTATGTAAATATATTATACATATTAATAGCATCTTAAGGAAAATAAAAATAGTCTCAAATATTTAAAAAAAAAATGACAGCCAGTAGGGTATTTCGCAGTCGCTCCGCTCTTCGCTTCCTCTCCTTCTCTCTCTCTCTCGCGCACCCCTTTTCACTCTGCTAAAATGTTGCAGCAACTGAATTTTGGCAACAATGTTGCCCATGCCGCTGTGGCTTTATCGTGCGTGTCTAGTTGGGTCGCATTTCTAGATTGTTGCATCCAGGCCACATTTGTCTGCTTCTGTGTCGCATCATTAAATTGTTGCTATTCCCCCAGCGTTGCCCCAATTCGCTGCAGCCGGACAACAATTACCGAATAAGCGACAAACACCCGCGCAACAACATTCCCTAACCAAAGCGACATATTATAGAATAAAGTTGGCCAAGAGGGGGGCCAGAAAAAGGGGTCGGCTAACAGACAGACCACGGGATGTCGCTCCGGTTGCAGGTCCGGTCTGGGCGTGCGGTTGGCCACTCGGTTTAACTAAATTAAAATCGTGTTAATTTCACATTAGAGCGCGCACAGCTCGCCAGGCGTTGCCCCATTACAAAATGGCGTCGCACAAGCGCGAGGCGGAACCGCAATGTGGCCCAACAACTACAACTACATGCACAACAAGCGTTCCCCATGGGGAGCAGCACATGCAAATGGCGTGCGCTAAACAAAATGGCCAAGATAAGAGACACACACACACACACACAGCGTAACTCACCGGCGTGGAATAGGGATGCGCTGTGAGTCGTATGCCATCTGCCTCCAGATGTCGCTTCATCACCGCCTCCAGCTCCTTCATGGTCACCGGCGATTCACAATCGGAGGCAAGGATCTCGTTGCTATTGCTGATGGCCTTGGGATCATTGATGAGCACATAGACAATGGCGGCGCCCTTCTCGCGCAGCGTACGCACACTCTTTAGCAGCTTGCCCCGATGCGAGGGATTGTCCACGCCAATGGCATCCAAATCGATTTCGCCAATCTGCTTGCATATCTCCAGCTCATCGTAGCCGTTCTCCAGGAAACTCTCGCCATATTGCGTCAGGCCGATGGTGCGCAGCCACTCGCAGACGATGTTGTGGTGCGGCATGTTCGCGTATCACGTGGCGGCCGAGGGGGCAGCAACGTCCAGCGGGGCGAACGAGACCTTGGGCAGACGCGGCTTGTTCTGGTTGATGCCGGGAATGATGCTGGTGCTGGTGCTGCTGCTGCCCGCCAGTGGCTCCAGGTGGTTGCTGCTGCTGGCGGCGCTGCTGCTGCTGCTGGACGTTGCCTTCATAGCAGCGCAGTTCAAGCTGCAAGCAGAGAGAGAGAGAGAGAGAGAGGGAGTGAGAAAGTGAAAGCAATGCCATGTTTCGTTGTGCAACCGTGCGTATGCGTAATATGGCTTCGCATTTCCGGCTCGACATGAGAGCACGCTCCGAGCAGGTATATCAATTTGTGTTAATAGCCATCATTGTTCACAGAGAGAGAGAGATGGGGTCGATGGGTCGACAGGATGGTAGGGGCGTGGCCAGCCTATAAGCACTTAATGATAATGCTCGGTCATGTAGACGGGCCACGAAAACACTTGAATATGTTTAGCCCCGGAAGCCACTTGCATATGAATAAGCCACTTAAAATGACAGATGAACGCAGCACACACACACACACACACACACACACACACTCAATCTGAGTCTCAGACAGACAAAAGGACCCAAGGAAGTCACCCAACTATTTATAATGCCGCTCGCCCCGCCCCCATGGACAAAAAATATTTTGCTTGTCGAAAAATGAAATGCAGATGGAAATATATGCTGCCATTTCCGCATCGCATATGTCTGGCTTAGCTCAGGTGCCCAGACCGACCCAGTCGTGCCTTCATTCTAATGAATTTTAAGTAAACTCTCGACCCAAGAAACAAACATAAACAAAGTCCTAATGAAAATATGCTATGTGGCAAGTTGCCTACTCCTGCTCCCTGGGCTGCAGCTGTCATTAAGTGGACTCGTCCAGCAACATTGTCTCTGCCTTGATTTATTACCATACACACACACACACACACGCACACACTGGCTCGTCAGATATTTCATTTGTGATTTTGTGTTTGTTTGGCTTACCGAAAATACCAAAAATACCGAAAAATCTACAGCATTTTGTTGCCGACATTATTTCTCTGGTAAGTGGAACTTGTAAATCGTTTTGTCGCTTGGCCGCACTGTACGGATTGTGGCTGGCAATCGACTACACCAAATCGATTTTTCCATTCCACATAACTATCGAATTGATTACGCTTGTCTTAATTATGACTAATTGGGCGTGCGTAAGAATAAATACGATGTTTGTTGATTGCAACAATTTTGAGTATAAAATAATAAGAAATTCAAATTTAATTGGTCTGGGAATTTTTGTTTCACCTTAACGATATATTTTATGTTTCTTACAGTTGCTTTTCATAATCGTTGCTTTTTGATTTCAATTTGTTATCGAAGATTATTTTCTTTCTATTTGAAAAGTTTTAACAAAAATACCGCAACGTATACTTATTATTTTTGACAAGACTGTGTGTGTGTGTGTGTGTATGTGTGTGTATGTGTGTATATGTATGATTTTGAATATGCATATAAATATGTGTATGTGTGTGTGTGTTTGCACACATGTTTTCCTGCCTGCCATACCGATCCCTCCACACGACGCCATTGTTTACACTAGCTGCCATTGGAGCAGCACACACACACACTCGCACACACACACACATACTTACTCTGAACTTTTCTCTCGCATTGTTAGCATAATAAACACGTAATAAAATGCGAAAAGCAAAATCAGTAAAGTCAATTTCCCAAGAAGATGTTTTCCATGCCAGACTTGAATTTGCAACAGTTAATGAATCTAAATCTCTCTCTCTCTCTCTCTCTCTCTTTCTCTCTCTCTCTCTCACACTGAGTGTGTGGCATGCCTGCGATCAGTTGCATGCTAGGGAAATGCATAAAATGTGTCGTGCACTCGGGCGGACAGTGTAATTACTTGCATGACTGTAATGTCTGACTCAAAATTTGCATATGCCTTTCAAGCAATAGATAAGCGTCTTAAATTTTCAATTTCATTGTTTATTAAGTGCCAAATTAACACTGTATGTGTGTGTGTGGGTGTGTGGTTTGCAATTGTCAAAGGTGTTTTGCTTTCGCACGATTTCCGACTATAATTGCATATTGTGCAAATTTAGTTCAATTTCCTGTCCATGGCCAACATGTTTATGAGCTTTCCACTTGGCTTTAATGCATTTGCAATTATGGCATTAATTATATAGCCAAGTGTGATTGGAGATTCCCCCCAAGGCCCCGAGATGTGTGAAAATTACATAGAGCCAAGAGAGTTATGCTCTAATAATCCTGTGCCTCAGTCATCTTGTCTGGGTCAATTATTGAGTTTATTGCGTAAATTAAGTGAGATTTTCGGCTTCTGCAATTGCTTATTACTATAAATCAGTTGGAATTAGGAGGTTTAAAGAGAGAGTGAGTCGTAGAAATATTTAAATCAACTTTCGTTATCAACTAGACTTAAAATATTAAATAATTTAATTGCGGAAAAGACACGCATAGCACACACTATTTTATATAATCATCCGCTGCGTCTCATGCACAGTATAAACTATGCCAAATTTGGCATCTCTAGCTATTATAATAGCTGAGATCTGTGAGTTCATACAGACAGACAAACTAACTATTGTCCATACTCTCTATTCTCTACGTTTATTCTCTTTTCGAATTTAGAAAAATCAATTAAGAGCGCGAGCTTTAAATTGTTGATCCCTTCTAATGTTTTCCCCGTTTTTATATGCAAAACAGTCCAAGTAATTAATTTTAATATGAAAGTCAAACATACTCTCGAACAATTGTCATATAATTTGCCGTCTAGACAGTGGAAATTTAGTATTTTCAATTAACTGCAGCAACAACTGTGCTGTGGGACCCGCCAACCGGCAAAAGGCAACAACAGCAACGATGGAAATGCACACAGAAGAGTACACAATGCAAGAGACCGACCCGGAGCCGGAGCGAGAGTCTAGAACTGGGACTGGAGTAGGAGCTGGAGCTGGAACTAAAGCTGGAGCTGAAGCTGGAACTGAAGCAGGAAGCTGATGCTGAATCTGGTAGTTGCAACTGGAGCTGCAGCAAGTGGAAGTTGGAAGTAAAACTGGTCTGTTGACAAAGCACACATTATGCTGGCAATATTGAATTACAACTGGACTCTAGAATACCCTGTATGTTTAGGTGGAACAGAAAACGAAAGACAGAAAACACTTCACTTAGAATATATATAAATATTACATAGTTAACGAAGGATATGCTATTCATCAGGAATATTTATACCCAGAATACCCTGTACAAGTGAAGAAGGGTAGCAACCTTTAACGAAAGAGATAATTTAAGATTGTTTATTATAAATATATATATAGGTATCTATCTATGTAGATACATAGATAGATACCTATATATATATATATCTCCCTATCTATCTGTATTTCTATCTATTTATCTATCTTAAAATATACCCAATCAAGTCAGTTGCTGCTGAAAAATATCTATATGTATATATATATAGTACTTTCTATAGTCTATCATCAGATTTCATCGTATATGTAGCGTATTGCAAAGGCGTCAACGAGTCGGGGAACACGTTTGCAGACTCAACTGGCGCATAACAGGCGCACAGCCACAGCCAGAGGCAGAGACATTCACAGGCGTCTCAGACACAGTGCCTGCTAGCAGTGTGCGCCCCAGCCCTTTTCCCTATCCCTCTCCCTCTCCCTCTCTCTCTCTCTCTATCTCTCTATCTCTCTCTAGTCTCTCCCGCCACGTCAATGTCAGTGCACCTGCACGTGACGCTGCATTTGGCAATGGCAACAGGGAACTGGCAGCAGGGAACTGGGAGCAGGAAACAGGGAGCAGGGACAGGGCACAGGCTACTCCGCGCTCCGCTCTCTACAGTTGGTGCTGGGTACTCGGCACGCAGCCGGAGATGCAGAGACAGGCAGACACAGGGTACCGTTGCCTACGCACTTGTGGTAGATTTAGGGGGGAAGATTGGGAGATTGGAGAAGGGAGAATGGAAGAGTGAAAGAGTGGGAAGCTCGACAAGCGCATCTTGTCGAGGACAACCCAACAAAGCGTGTGATGTTTTCGGATTCGATTTCACTTTTTTCCCCCTTTTTGCTTTGTTGTTTTTGTCGCCGTTGCTGCTGCTGCTGCTGTTGCTGCTGCTGCTGTTGTTGCTGTTGCTGTTGCTGCTTAATTGAAATTGCATTTGCCGCGTTTGTTTGCACATAATGATGTCTTGAGCATTATAACTGAAAACGATACTCGAGAGTCGCCTGCAACACGAGCTGAAGGACCGACATTAATGCGGTGCTTCGCTTCTCTGATACCTGTACCTGTTTCTATATACAGACACATATAGTACATATATGTATGCATATATCTTGGCTCCTTCATATGCCATCATCCTCGCTGTAAGGCTGCATTTGAGAGCCAAGTCTGGGTTTCAAACTGAATTGTCTGTATTGCCTGCACTCATGTCTGGGCTGCATTCAAACAAAAACATCGTCTAGCTATATGTCTGAAGGAACCCAGTCCAATTAGCAGACTAAAATATTTTCTATGCGCTGCTGAAAGAGTTGAAAAATTGCAGAAATGCAAAGAAAACGATTTGAAAGCGGAAAAATATTAAAGTTAAAACCTTCATCAAGATATTCCCAATTGTTGCTTAAAGTTTTCTTAGAATCAGTTGGTAAACATTGAAGTTATTTAGGAAATACATGGCGCACTGTTTATATTTTACTCACACTTAATATTTGCACTGTAGTAAAGCTTATAACGTTGGCAATGATTCCTTTTTATAGAGATCTCTGTTGCTTTCCCTTTTTATCCGTGGATTATCAACGTTTTGTGCACTTAATTTACAAGATTCATGAAGATTGCCCACTTGTTGTAGTTCTATTAGTATTCCTCTCCTGTTGTTGTTGCTGTTGTTGCTGTTGTTGTTGCTGCTGTTGCTGCTGTTGTCGTGGTGTTAATTGCTGTGGCAACAGGCAGGGCGTTAGGCCAAAAACACACGCAGAGCACGCAATTAGCCAACACTGGTCACGCTTATGCCATGTAATTTTGCCAGCCACGCGGATTCTGCACACACAAAAATGGCGCCAAAATGGCCGCCAAACACACAAACACACACACGCACACGCAGGCGGAAGTCGAGGCTGGCGTTGGCGTTGATTGCGCCGCGAATCGAAAATGCAAAATCGGAAAATCGCAAATGCGAGCGACGCGGCCGACGTAAGCAGCGAAAATTGAAAATGCAAAAAGCCAAAATCGAAACGAAATTTGTATCGAAAGCGCGCACGTTCCCATCGACGATGGCGACGACGACGGCGACGGCGAGCAGCAGCAGCAGCAGCAATAAAAAACGCAACCAAAGTATGCAAAGCACGCGAACGTACTGCCAGGCCGTGCAACCGGCTGCAGCACATGCAGCTCGGCAAAGTTCTCGCCTCATCCGCGCTGCAAGAAGGACGCGCCGGCAGCAGCAGCAGCGTCGTCGTTACGTTAACGCGTCGCCTCTGCCTGCGCCACTGCCTTCGCCTCCGCCCCCCCCCCTGTCTCTGCCTCCGCCTACGTCTCGTCTCGGCCAACGACCGTGCGACGGAGCAGAAGCATTGCAAACGTTGCAAGTGTTTGTTGTAGTAAGCGATACGCCCCGACAGCGGAGCCGCAAGGGAGCGCGCCCAGTCGGGGAGGTTTCCTTCTCCTTCTGTGTGTTTTTTTTCCCAGGTTTGTTTTTTTTTTCCACTCTGCCTCTGCCTGCGCCGTGTGCCACCACCAGCAGCAGCAGCGGGCAGCAGCAGCATGTCTAAGTGCAGAGCGGAAAGTAGGTGAGGCGGCTGCTGCCACATGAGACGAAGCGAGACAAGAGACTAGGCAGAGAGAGAGAGGAGGAGGGAAGAGAGTGGGAGACTGTTTACCTCGGCTTAGAGCAGACGTCGACGCGCTGCCTGCCTGCTGCCCGTCTGGCTGACTGACTGCAGCGTAGGCTCGCTCGGCACAAAACATGAATGAGCTGTGAAGCAAATGAAGTGCTTCACACACACACTCGTACACACACACACACACACACTCGCACACACTCTGCAACCCGCAGCTGTATTTAAATATAGAAAAAAAAGCAAAGCAAAAAGTGACGTAAAAATGCAACGCATGCAGCGCCAGCTCCAGCGCCGGCAGTGACGACATCGTCTCGTCTGCTGCCACAGCCGCAGCCCTCAGCCAGCGTCGTCGTCGACGTCAGCGTCAGCGTTGTCGGCGAGGCTCTCCCAGGCGGCTATCATGTCACCGTTGCCGTCCTCATTTGCCTGTTTGTTTCGATCCTCCTCCAGTTTTTTTTTTCCTTTTTTTTTGTTTTATTTTAATTTATTTTTTGTTGTTTTTTTGCGGCACAGACAGAGCGACAGGCAGTCAGTTTAGTTTCGACTACGCCGGAGCATACTTTGCGCCTCATCATCATCCACAGCAGCAGCAGCATCATCATCCGCTGAGGGCGACACATGCAACGAAGCGACAGGGCGACAGGGCGACAGTCGGACTGCAAACAGACGTCAGCGAAGTCTGCAGTTGTTGCCACCGCCGCTGCTGCTGCCACTGCTGCTGCTGTTGATATTGTTGCAACAATCAGCAGTTGTTGTTGTTGGGACTCTGCCGCCAGTCAACGATGCCTACGACGATGCAGGGTGAACTTCAGCAGGAATAAATGCATAAAGCACAAAAAAACAATGAGTAAGATATTTGATAGATATAAGATAATAATTAATTTTTATTTTATGGCATTTTAAATAATATTCTAATATATAAAAAAATTTAAAATACAAACGAAAAACTCCAAATGCCTTAAGAAGATTTAAAAAATGTCTATAAATTAACAAGAAATAAATCCAGGTTTTATTTATAGCAAAAATATAATATTCAAAAAATCTTTAATGATTTTTAAGATGTTTTATAGAGCTTTCAGCTGATTTTAAAACAGTTTTAAACATTTTATATATATTTTATATTTGTTTTCTATTAGGCATAAATAAAAAATTGTAAATATAATCTTCAACTGCTGCAATAAGTTTCTTTTCAATTATAAAAAATACTGTACTAATTCTATAATAATAAAATACATTTTAAATGTTATAATAATAATAAATGAACATTAAAAATGTGAAAAATAAATACCTTAAATTCTCGTACAAAAAAACTCTCTGAGTAATAAAAATTCGTAATTGCAATCAAATGAAAATGCATGCACCTAATGGCACACCCTGTATATGTGCAGTCGGCATTGCTTATGCACATTGTTTAGTGCATGTGACCGAAAATAAAAGTACAAAAAATTAATCAAAAGAAAATTACAAAACAAAGGCAATGGCGAGGGATAAAGGGGGGTAGGGAGATGAGGCGGCATAGGGCAGCGCCCAGTTAAGACGTGGAACGAGCCGTGTGACTCGGGGCGTAGATGAGGCCCGCAAAGCAAGCATACTTATGGGCGCCGTTGACAGACAGAGTCCTGCATACATTTACACCCCTTTACACACACACACACAGATAGACACGCAGGCATGTGTGTGTGTGTGTGTTTGTGCAGCCCTGCACATTTTGGAGTCGCGTTGACAAAGCTGTTTGCGAGCCAATTGGAGCACAAGCAAATACGAGAGGGAGACAAGCTGCAGATCTATGTGTGTGTGAGTGTGTGTGTGTGTGTATGTGTGTGTGTGTGCTGTCGCTTTTATCAGACTTGTTTTGATAGTTGACTCTGCTGCTAAGCCTATTAAGGCGACTCGACTCGCTCGACAATTGAGCGGCTTAGGCAGCGTGCGGGTTTCCAGGCAGCGTGTAAGCGATATCAGCCTGCAACTGCACTGGGCAGCACTAAATGGGGGGGAGGGTAGCACTCTGCCCACACTGCTGGGGTAGCACTGTCAATAATTAAGCCAGCGACAGCGACTCGTTAGACGCGCAGTCTAAGCCAACGGCAACTGCCTGTCTCTGGCTGACTCTCTCTCGCTCTCCCTATCTCTCTTCTCTCTCTCTCTCTTTCACTCTCTCACTCTTTCAGTCGCTCTCTCTTTCTTCCTTTTTTTCTCTCCTGCTTATCTGGCAGCGTCGCGTCGGCAATTTTCTCAAGAAGCCGCACTTAAATGGCTTCCTATGCGGGTGCAAACAAAAGCTGCACTCACACACATGTCTGCATCGTGTGTGCATATGTGTGTGTCTGTGTGTGTGTGTGAATGACAACAAAAAAATATGGCAGCAGCAACAAAAATCGCGCTCGTCGAGTGCGCCACGTTGCGGGGTTGCTGCTGCTGCCTCAGCCTCAGCTTCAGCTTGTTTGTTGTTGTTTTCCTTTTGCCAAAGAGTTGCAATTTGCCTCAGTTGTTGTTGTTGTTGTTGTTGCTGCTGCTGCTGCTGCTGTTAGCGTTATTTTTGTTTTTTATTTTTATTTTTGCTTGAGAGCGCAACACATGCGCCATTATGCAATTGATTTTCTTACTTTTTTTTTTTTGTGCACTTCTCTTCTTCGCTTTTTTTTAGCCGCATTGTTCTCAACTGCCAACGGGGTCATTCACCTGGCAACTGACTAATTTACTGACATGGCCAGCCCAGGCCAGCCCGGGCCAGTTGGGGGAACCAAAGGTGAACCGGGTGGAGTCAGGTGTGCCTAATTAGGCGCCGCAACTAAAGCGCAAAGCTGGTGTCTAAAGTGACGCCTTATATGCAAAATGGCCAAAGCAAACTGCCTGAAAAGCCAGGCTGAAAAGAAGCCAGGCAGAGGCACACACACACACACACACACACACTCGCCTGCAGCTTGCAACTGCATTTCTATAGAGGCAGCGTCGTGCTCTATCTCATTTGCAACGCGACAGCGACGCGGCTTTTAACCCTGAATGCAGTGTGCTGCATGAATGCAACGCAGACAACGCACAGACACAGACACAGCCGCCATCTTGCCCGCACCAGCAGCAGCACCATATGCCATGCAGAGCTGCAGCCCTGCCTCGCCCTGCCTTGGCTTGAGTTGTGCCAGTCAGATTGCGTATACGCAGCATTGGCCACTTGCATTATTAAGCTCGCTCTGCACTTCGTGCTGCCGTGATAAGCTGCCGCGAGTGCGTGTCTGCGCGTGTGTGTGTGTGTGAGAGTGTGCGTGTGCCTCGCATATTCATTGTGAATGTCAAGTGTTCAGACGTCGCTTGCCAAGACGCTTTGTTGCCCCCTCGCACATACGTTCGCCCACGCACACACGCACACTCGCACACACACACACATAGACAGGGATCCGGTAACTGCGACGTTTGCTGTGTCAAGTGTCGCATTCAAGTGCATTTCACATGCCTCCTGCCTGCCCCCCTCCTGCCCACCGTCCCGATTGATGTTTGCATATTGCGTGGCTCTTGGCCAGAAGACACAGCCAAGTCGCGCTCTTCCTCTGCTCACGGTGTGGTAACAACAAGAAGAAAGTTCGCAGCGTAATGCAGACCGGTTTGGTAGCAGGAGAAGGAGGAGGGGATGAGGGAGGGGAGAGGGGGGAGAGAAGTACTCTTTGAGTGCCGCTTAATAAAACACGTAATGCCCAACAATGCGCAATCGAGGCTGATGATGGAACAATAGTTCTCGCCTCGTTTGTAACTCGATTCAATTGCAGAGGGGGAGAGAGGCAGAGAGAGGGAGAGAGGGAGAGAGGGAGAGAGGGAGAGAGGGAGAGAGGGAGTGGGAGATAGTGCCGCAAATGAGCTCTTTATTGTTGCTCATCCATTTCTGCCAGCTCAGATAATGCCATTTGAATAGCTTAAACAGCCATAAAACTAATTATTATGATCACTTTCGAGAAAATTTTTGAATTTTTATTTAAACATACATAAACTGCCTACGGCATAAATAAAACTATAAAACAAAATTGGCATCTATAACGTGTTTCGTTTAATAATATGCAGGTCTGTAGGTTTCTCATATTGGAAAGCTGATCGCAGCATTATATACTCTATATGCCCTTTCTCACAGACCATGCTGATGTTTTCTTTAACTATATATTTTGCTAACATACTTAGTTTTATTCCTTATAAATGTATATACATTTTTATATATATATATAATTTAGTCATTTTATTCCTTATAAATATATATACATTTTTTTATATATATATTATTTATTCTGACTGTCTGAAACTGCACAACATATTCAGCATACCCCAAGCAAGTGTAAGATTAATGTAAACCTTGCTAATTTAAATTGATTTATCTGCCATTCGAATATTATAATCAAATCGAAACTGAAATTGTCTAACTGGAATTCATTGATAGACTTTCCATGAATATTTAATCTTTGCTATTTGTGTGTGTGTGTGTGCGTGTGTGTGTGAAGAAAATGCGTATTGGTTAGAAAACAAATGGGATTTTATTTGGCGGCCACAGACATTTATTCAAATCAAAGATTTGGTAATAATATTCAAAACCAATGAGATTATATATCACTTTAATGCCGTGACGATTTCCAGAGACGCACACACACACACACCTACACACACATTTACAGCTGCATTCTTCTTCACGCAGACATTAATCATACGCACATTAATCAAAAATGGGCTGCAATTAAATTGTAGGGAAACTGTATAATAAATGCAAATTTCTATGGAGTAGAAAACAAGATATGCTGCGTATGGCAGGGGAATGTAAGGGGGTATTCGCACTTTTACTTTTATGTGAAGAGACTCAGCGAATCACACGATAATTTCAATAAAGCAAAGCAAAGTACCGACACGGCGCGCGATGCATGGCAAATCGTAGAATTTGAAGTGTTTATGAGCGGTAAGAGACAGCAAGACAGGCATGGGGGAGAGGGAGGGAGAAAGCATTTTCACGGTGCCCATTAAAGCAAATCGGACTCATCGCTCCCTCTATGACAAAATACGCGAAATGTAGCGAGGCGAACAACGTGAGCGATAACCAAATTATGCCGCAAGCGGCGCGTTGAACGTTCAAGTGGCGAATCGCTGCAAAAAACAAAAATTAAAAAAAAAACAAAATAAAACATAAACAAAAAGCACACATGCTTATACATATATAAAGAGTGTGCACACAGAGACAAAAAGAAATTATGAAATTTCAATGTGTTACAACAAATCAAGCCGAGCAGCCTCAGTCGCAGACTCCGAGTCAGCGGCAAAAAAAAAAAAACAAGTTTCCGGCTCTGTCTCTGGCTCTGACTCTGGCTGCGTCTTCTTTTGCAGCCCAGGCCCATCATCAGCTCTATGGGCTACCTCAATCGTCTGCGGGCTGGCAAAGCGTGAACAACGACAACAAAGTAGCCAAATCCCAGCCAAGCTCGGTCTCTTAGTGATCTCAACTCTCCACTCACCTCATCGTCATGTTGCTGCTGCTCGTCTCGATGGTAAGTTGGAGCTAATCTTCGGTTCGTTTTATTGATTGATTAATCGTACACACATTTAGCTGGCACTGTTGCTCAGCTGCGGACAGACACAAGAGTATCATTATCCGCGCCCGCAGATACCATTCCACCTGTCGTCGCCGCAGCCACAACAGTCACAACAGTTGCCCGCCAACAGATTCATTGTGCAGACCTTGGGCCCACATGGACGCACCTACGAGCTGCAGATGCACAAGGCGCCCATGGTGTACACGGCGCATCAGACGTACAACGTGCCACAGCAGCAGCAGCAGCAGCAACACTTGCCACACCATCAGGCACATCATGTGCAGCAGCTGCACACGTCGGTGCTGCAGAATCCGCTGCTGGTCAACACAAACTACCAGCAGCAGCAGCAGCAACTGCAGCCAGGTGTCCCGCCCGTCAGTTACTATGGTCAGCCGCAGCCCTCGTTTCCGGCCACGGCTCCGGCACAGTCAGTCGCCAGCTACTACAGGCAACCGCAGGCTTTGACAGGCGCCACCGCAGCTCAGGCTCAGCAGCAGCACCAGCAACAGCAGCAGCAGCAACCTCATTTTAGCAATCCTCAGCCCTATGCGCTTGTCACGCTGCCCAATGGTGAACGCGTGCTGGACGCGGGACATGGCTCGGGCACTCCGCCTGCGGACAGCAGCCAGGCAGGTGTCGGGCAGCGTGTGGCTGACTTTGCGGCCCAATCGCCGGTTGCCACGCTGGATACGTATAACTACAAGCAGGCAGTGCCAGGGGATACGCGCAGCTTCCAGCGGTATGTGAACAATTGCCAGGCCAACGGGCAGTGCCAGCAGCTGACCCTCAATCCTGGCCAGATCGATGGTGATCATCAGCAGCTGCTGCTCGCAGCACGCTCACGCACCCAGCCCGCTGCCAGTTGCAAGAAGCACGCTGCCTATGTGCCGCCAGGGGCACAGGTCAACGAGCAGGGTCAACTGCGTCCGCGTGGACGACGCACCAATGTGCATGTCCAGGAGCAGCTGGCCAAGTATCCCTACAATTAGTTGACCTCCCCCCTTCGTTTTGCAGCGTTATCGAATTTATTTGTTGTCTTAGTATAAAATTAAAATTGTTAAAAAATAAAAAAAATATATAAAAAGAAAAATATTTTTTAATTTTAAAATAACTTCAATAATTTTTATACCATTTTCAGCAGTTTCATCGTGTAAACAACTGCCGCCAAAAAGGCCTCGAAAGAGAAGAAGATAATATAATCGATTGAAATGTGTGTAAAAGTCGTAAAATCATGTTAATTACGCACCACATTTGATTTGATATATTATACTTTATATATGTAGTATGTCATTGGTCTCACCTTAACAACGTCAGAGATTGGGCACTAAAGTTTACTGTCCGCCTTAATGAATGCAAACCAATCGTAATAATTATTACAAACATTTTGTGCTTTGCCATAAAATTGATTTATTGCGCTTTATTTTATTCACTTCTCTCGAGTGCAATCACATATTTTCTGAAGAAGAGCTGAGTAAAATAAAAAAGTATAATTAAAAAAAAAAGAAATGCTTATTAATTAATATTTTAAAATTAACATATATTTTTAGAGCTCTAATTTCAATTAACAATTAACTTAAAAGTAAAACAATAATTGATTAACTTGTTTTCTTGTCACGCCCTAAAAGTATGCTACGCTTTAAATTTTTTGTTGCTAAGCTCGAGCTGGCAACAATGTTGCTAAGCCACTGCAAACAAAAACATGTTTTTGTTTATCTAAATTTTAAAAAGAGCTCAAAGTTATATTATTTAATATTATATTATTCCTTAATGATATTGCGATATTTTTGTCTTTGAATCCAGCAACTTGAGCAGTCGAAACTCTTTGAGCATGTTTTTTTTTGGTATCTGTGCCCAGGGTATCTCCCCTGCTGTCTCTCGTGATAAGAATATTATCACATTATCTTGCAAATCTTCATTAAAAAATACTTTCTAATCGCGCAAAAGAATTCCCCAACCGAATTGGGAAATATTTCATAACGTGATCCGCGACAATAAACAAAAACAAGAAACCAGACAAGGCGCATAACTCTAGCTGAGTCATCTTAGTCAGCTTAGATAGTTCCAAATACGAAAACCGAACTCGCTGCCAGCCATGACGTCACGTCAACAGCTGAGTGAGTGAGAGGGTGAGAGAGTGAGTGAGAAGCGTTGAGTGGGAGCTGTCTCTGCCTGACTGGGGAAACATCTCATCTCAATCTGTGCCCAGGTGCCTTTCGCCAGAGGCGTCACAATTATGATGCAACATTCGCTGCTGCAAGGAAGACGCGACACACGACACGCAACACGGAAGCGCAAAGAGACAAGACAAGAAATTACAGATTGAATCGTCTTCCCCATGGGTTGAGTAGAACATTCTATGGGAATTACCAATTCTTCTCTCTGTCTCTTCTCTCTTATCGTTAATTAATGTTGGCGTCCGCCTGTCGAGCTGCGCAATTAAAGAAATTAGCTAATCACTAACTAAGACCAGGCGAATGTGCCCATAAAAGCAGCGTCGTCTAACCGCATTCCCCAAAAATGTTTGTTTTCTTTTCAAAAATATTCAATAAATAAATAATTTATTTGTCAACAAAACACAGCAGAGTATAAAATAATAAAAACAAATTCAGTTCAGAGAGTCATGTCATGTCTTAGAAGTCATGATTGTACTTCTTGTTCTCTCCAGGATCGACGCCATAGAGATCGTAATCGAATTGATCCCATTCCGCGTAGCCGGCACCGCGTGGCTGCGTGTTGCCCTTCTTGAGCTTCTGCAGCGCCTTCTTCTCGCGGGCCACATCCACCGTGGGCAACTCCTGCCGCACCAGCTGCTCCTGCGGACTCAGTGGCTGCGGCTGACGCACTGGTGTGCTCTGCTGCAGGAATTGTGATTCCTCCATGCCCAGATCGGCGCCAGGACTCATCTCGGCATCAACAAAATTGGCAAAGTTCTGCAGCTGCATCGACTCCGCCGGATGATGATCATAGTAGTCGGGCATGATCAGATTGTAGTTGTCGGTCAGGCTGAGTGGTTGCTGTGGTGGCGCCGCATAGGCCAGCAGCGTCTCGCTCCCTGCACCACGCAGATCGAATGTTTTCCCCTTCGAGTTGGATCTGTAGCGTGGTGCAGCCAGGCAGCAGCAGCTGGACATGAGCAGCAGCAGCAGCGGCATCTGTATAGAAGGAGAAGACATTTTCATAAGCAGCCATATCGGGTACACTTTTCCATCGTATTTCTTACCTTGTGGGAGAAACTTTTGCCAGTCATTTTGGGAATTTCTATTGTAAACTTTATCGTATATTTAAATATCGTTTCAGATTTCCTTCACTTCAGTTGCTTAACTGGCTTCCTCTTGCTCTGAGCTCTTAAACACTTCTAATTCCGTTCTGAGCATCGTGCGTTCTTTTTAAGGTGAGCAGCATCGTGGCAAAAAAAAAACACACACAAAAAAAATGAAATGAAGAAAACAAAACAAACACGAAAATATCGCGAAATCCGGTTCCCAATTCCAATCTCAATCCGAATACCAATCTCCAATTTCCAGCTGTGCGCGCGAGCGTTTGCCCGGCGGCTGCTGCTGCTGCTGCGGCTGCTGCTGCCTTTGACTGACAACCGGAGTGAGTGACACACGCAGCGGACGTCGGTGCAGGTCAGGCACGGGTGGGAGCACCCTCAGCAGCAGCAGCAGCATCCAGAGAAGCTGCGGGCGAGTCACACGTCACGACGCGTCGTCGCAGCGTCGCGTTGCATGTCAAGTTCAGTTCATTGCGTTGAAAGTTCAAATCAAAAGAAATGCAAATGTGAATGTGAATGTGAATGCGAGTCTGAGTGTGAGTGTGAATCAAGTCAGGACTATGTGGCACACATTTGCGTATGAATCAACTCAGAGAGAAGGAGAAAGAGAGAGGGGAGAGGAAAGAGCTTGCTTTTGTGTTGCTGTCTACTCACGCTCTTATTGTGATTACTTTAATCCTAACTTATTACAGGCAAATCATATATTAATTACCCACTGTACCACTGAACTTTATTAAAAAGATATTATAACTCATACATACTCAGACATATTAACAAGTCAATCAATGGATTTAACAAGATAACATCTTCATTTGAGATCAATTATTTAATAAACAGAAAACTCACAATTAAATACAGGGTATACAGCAGTAGCTCAGTATTTCTATATGCTTAAAACAATCATTACATTATTATAAGCAATTTAATTAATTTAATTTCAATAATATAAATGCACTGCTTTTCTCTATATAATTAAAACAAAATTAGAACTACAATAAAACTCGAACGATCGTTCATCAAAGTGAAATTAGAAAGGAAGGAATGAACATATATATATTCATGCTTGACTAGCAAACACCCGATTTAAAAATATATTTGATGTATAACTACCGTAAGTCTTCACAGATTTTTATAAAACTTTTCAGATCTGTTAATAAAAAAATAATAAACATGTTAACCAAATTTAAGCAGTTTAGCATCATTAGTTACTGAGATACACACGTTTAAAAATATTACACTATGCACGTTCTTCAAACTACCCCGTCAGCACAGTTTTTAAGGAGTATAGTGACTGGCAGAAATTAAGTAACTTTTCTTGTTTATAGTTCTTGAGTTATAATCGATCTCAACGCAATCAAAATGCCCGTAAGTCGATTGTAAATGTCAAACAGTATCGATTTTTTCGAAATTTATTTAATATATAAAAAAAAAACCCACTTTGTTTGGGGTTTTTACGCTAACGAGAGGCATCAATAAGCTTTACGGCATGGAAAAACCGCAGGGTTGCCACCCACTTCCCCTCAGACCGCACGATTAAATTTATTTCCATGCAAGCGAGTCGAAATATTCCAAATCGGCTAATTCTGAAGTCGGGGCTGATGTTGAGGCTTATTTTGCATTGCATTTTAAGCATTTACATTATTTTATTTTTGTGTGTAAATTTGTGTGTTCGGCTTAATAAAAGTTTTTTACGATGTTCGAGATCAAAGACATGTTTTTTCGAAGCTGAGCAGCCGCGAGTCAAAAACAAAACGAGAAAAAGGTACAAGAAAAACGAAAAACAAATTTACAAATATTTTTGCTGGGAATTTACGTCAGAATAAAAAAACTGGACAACAGGTCAGGGTAGGGCAGGGCCGGGCAGGGCAGGGTAACAATGCTGCAACTAAAGACAAACAAGAAGTATGTGATTGTGTTTTATTTTTTCTGTATGTTCTCCAAATTTTATTATGGGTTTGCGCGCGGCGTTGATAACGTAACGAAATTTCAATTATTTGTAGAGCAGCTGCCGCTTTTCCAAACTCCCTTATATACACACGTCACCCCCCCTTCTGGTCGAGACTCAACGGATTCCAACTATTTGCTCAGTTTTGGGCAACGGCTTCGGCTGCGGCTCCAAACCAAAGCGAACCCAAAGCCTCAAAGCGACGTGCCTCAAAACTCCACCGCAAAATTACATCAACTTGCCAGACGCATCGACGCCCTCCCAGTGTGGCCGAAGACTTTGCGGTTCAATGCAGTCGCTGTCTCTATCGTTCTCTCTCTCTCTCTCACTCCCCCACTGGCCTGGCCAAAAGGAGAGCCAAGTGCAAAGAGAGCGTCAACCCGAGTTGTCCATTATTATCCACTCTGTGCAAATGCAAATCGAATTACATTTAATATGCTGCCCGACCACAACAAACTGTGCATATACTCACCCACGCCCCCCCCCCCCCCTATCCTCCCTCTGCTGCTCCATTTAATCACAGACTATGAGCAAAATAATTATTTAACCAAAAAGCCTCAACACTTGCATATAGAATTTAATACGGAAAGCTTTCGTTCTCAGCGAAATTCTCTTTAGTAATTTGAATTTATTGCCACAAATACGTATAATCTTAATCGATTGCCTGATAAACAAGATTATTAGATGATATTAAGAGTATTATATATATATATAAGCTTTAAAACTTTGCTTTTTAATCACAAATTATCAATTTCCTAGGGCGTAGTACGTGGCAGTTAATATTTTAAATAAACTTATAATGCGTAAGGTTTTCAAGAAGTCGCATACCAACTTTTATAATACCAGCTCTTATAATAGCAGAGATCTGTGTGTTCAAACAGACAGACTTGGCTTAAGCGGCGGAAGTGAACATATTTAGTTGCCGACTATTGTAGTTTAAACTCACTTAAGTGGAGAGTAGCGACATAATTACAGGAAAGTGTTTGCAAAAGAAACCAAGATAATGGCGAGGCCTACTTAGAGAGGGCAGATATCAAACGATCTTTATTTCAAATCTCTCTCTCTCTTTCTCTCTTTAATTGCTGGGCTGTGTAGGGAGCCAGGCAAGGCAACGATTTATAAGGTGTTAATGTTGCTTAACGGCTTTGTTTATTGACAATTTATGCTGCGCGATAAAAAGTGCACTGCGGAGCAAGAGAGAGAGAGAGAGAAAGAGAGAGAGAAGAAGGAGGCGACTCTGCGAGCAGATGCTCATAATGTGGGTCATTAGTGTGTGTCTCGGTCGAGTGTCGAGCTACTTGGGCAGCTCAAGCAGCTGTTGACCACGCCCACTTAACTGTCATTAATTACGTTGATATATCTATAGTATTTTATTGATGTCTCTTACTAAATTCCAGCAACCTGACGCCTGCAACCAGCTGCTGCTGCTGTTGCAGCCTCTTAATTAACACAAGGCAACATTGCAACAACAACAATCGAGTTGCATAAATCGCATAGAATTGCAATCGTTATCGCAATCGCAATCGATAAACTCTGCACTGAGTCGAAGCTGCGCAGCTAATTACGCGATGATTAAGCGAAAATTAATATTTAAATCGTATAAACCTAGCTAAGTGTGTGTGTGTGTGCGTTTCTTGTTTCCCCACCCCCCCCCCCCCGTCGTTAAATCGGCACATGTGATGAGTCAAAGGCAACGCGAGATGCGAACATGCCTCATTAATCACATATCCAATTACAAGTACATTATTCCAATTTCATATATACTACCATCATACCCCTCTGCCCCCTCCCACTGCCCACACTTGAACTTTGAGGGGGAGGAATGGAACAGCGCAAGAGGCGTTCATTAGAGCGGCCTCTTAGGGCCATGCGATTTTGCTGTTTACCCGCGCGCTAATTGTAAATGCCAATCAGGGCGTTGCTGCCTTGCCAGAGTTGCCCTGCCCTGCCCTGCTCCGCTCCAGCAGCAGACAAAGCCAACTGTCGCGTGGCGTCTAAAGTCGCTGCCTGATTGCGCCAATTGCCAAGCACGAGACGGAGCACGCACGACTGCCTCACACAGAGAGGGAGACAGAGAGGGAGTAAGAGAGAGAGAGAGATAGCCTGGTAACGCACAAGGACTCTGATGTAACGAAACGGTTAATTTAGACGGCAATGACAACGGCAACGGCAGCAACAATGCAAAGACAGTTCAAAAGCTGTCAGCACAAGCTCAGAATGGGGTTTGCAGGGATTGGGGGGGCTGGAAAAGGATGTAGCCACCCCCGCAATGCCATTTGCATAGGGGCGTATACTCGTATACTAGGGGCACAGGATCTGCAATTGAAATTGTTGTCTTGTGTATAAACGGGGTAGAACTCGAAAAAGTGTGAGCAAGAGTGCCTCATTCCCTTCCTACTCTCTCTTGTCATCTAAAACATTTTTTAGTGTTTCCCACTTGAAGCGAATTTAATTAGCAAAGGCGGCCTGATTATGCTCCATTTCGCGCCTGCCTCCTGCTCCTCCATCTCGAAACGCTTTCAAGGCCATAAAGATGCAGAGTTCCTCTGCTGGCTAAGTACGGATATAGTACAGGCTTATACCTTCTACAATATTCAGCTTAAAATGCTTGAAATCATTGAAAAAAACACTCTTTGTATATTAACCGATCTTGAGCAAATTTTCAGTTGTAACTTGACTGATGATAATTATTATACACATCGTAAATAAAAAACAAGTCAAATTTTATTAATTTTTAAAGGCGTGACTGAGTTCTAGAATATGAAGTTAATTTTTGTATACATATACGAGTCTGCACACCAAATTTAATGGATCTAGCTCTTATAGTCTCCAAGATATAGGCATTCATACAGACAAACAGACAGGCAAATAGACAGACAGAATATATACGTAAAATGTGATCGAAATTATACAAAAAAAATTAAGGCATCTTAAAAAAATACACAGAGTTCCCTGCAACATCTTCAACAAAAGAATCCAACTTTATAGAGGCAGCAACAAAGTTACTAACGATCAACTGCATATATAGTATATACTATATAGTATATGTATAGTATAGTTTATGTATATTGCCCGCAGAAGGAAGTGAAGAAGAGAAGGAGAAGGCGCACAAAAGAGTTGACACCTTTCTGATGTCATCGTCATCGTCATCGTCGTCGTCATCGTTATCGTTTTCGTCATTGTTTGTGTTTTAGTTTCTGTTGCCGTTGTTGTTGTTCTTGTCGGGCAATTGTGCTTAGCGTTGACACAAAACAATGGAAAACACTTCAGCACTTTCCATTTTTCACACACACACAGAGAGAGAGAGAGAGAGAGAGAGAGAGAGAGAGAGAGAGAGAGTGGGAGAGAGAGAGAGGGATAAGAGGAAGGGCAAGAGAGGGAGAGAGACAGGCAAGCATTGCATAGTTTTTGCGGATTTTTTATTTATTATTCTCAGGCTGACAGAGCGACACAGCACCAAACACACACACAAACACACACACACACACACACACAGAGGGAAACAATTTGCGACGCGTCGCACTCTCAACATGAAGTGCTGCGGTTTTTGTGGCATGTTTTATATATTTTTAGAGATTGTTTTTAGGTTTCCGTCTGTTGCCTCCGTCGTTTGGACAACAAGACTGTGGGGCGTGGCAGTCTCATTTCGAGTCGAGTGTCGAGTGTGCCCGTTTGCTCGATGACAGATAAGACACACACACACACACACACACACACACACAGAGACACACAAGTTGCAAAAAAGTTGCCGCTTGGCTTCAATTAATCAGCCGCCTCGAAGTATGCAACACTTTTTTAATTTCATTATTTATTGACCTGTCAAGAAGTTGTTTCTGTTTTTCTTATTTTTGGGTATTTTAAATATAAAAAACTGCCTCGCATTACAGCATGGGCTGCAAGTCCCAATCAACTCCCCTTAAACCCCTCCCCTTTCTCCTTCTTTAGCCCAATCTGATTCGCTTGGCCTGAGCTAATTAAAATGCATTGTTGAGTGCAATCAATAATAAATAAAAAATGGAAATCGAAAAACAACGATTATGCTAGTTTCCGCTCTGATTTCTTGTTGTTGTTGTTGTGAGAAGGGGGGGATGTTGCTGTGGGTGATGCTGCTGCTGCTGCGGCTGCTGCTGTTGGCGTTGCAATTGCTGTTGCAGGCGGCGCCGCAACGATTTTTGGCGTTGCCTGTAAATATTTCAGGTATTGCTGTTGTTGTTGTTGTTGCTGAATTGGCATCGATGTTGATTGTGTTGGTGGTGTTGCTGGCTGCCGCTGCTGCTGCTGCTGCACATTGAACCCTGGCAATATTTGAGGTTGTTGACTCGTCAGCCGCACAGGCTGCCTGTTTTTATTATAAACAAAAAAGTCTAGCTGCTGCTGTTGCTGCTGTTGTTGTTGCTGCTGCTGCTGCTGTTGTTGCTGCTGTTGCTGTTGCTGTTGTTGCTGCTGCTGCTGTGGTTGTTGCCGTGTTGGTTCTCGCGGTTGCTGCCAATTTGGCACAGTTTGCCTGAACTGTCGCTGTCGCAACAATGGCGCCAAGGATTCACCCGGCGTCGTCGTCGTCGTGACTTCTTGCCACTGCAGCAGCGGCTTAATAAAAGTCACATGATTTGGCAACTAAGTGCCAGAGTGCCCCTCCACCCCCTCTCCCACTCAACAGAGCTTTAAGTACATAGAGTAGACAGGTAAATAGCAGCAGCTTCAATTGACCTGCTTTTGCCTGACCTACTTCAGCGAGGGCTGTTTAAACAGTTGAGCAGAGTCAATACTAGAGCCAATATTTATTTGCTGTTGCTTTTGCTAAATACTTGTTGATTTTCTACAATTAAATTGCTTTTTGCACTTAATTAAAGCTGTTTTTTTTCTTCTCTCTCTCTCTCATTTTCTATGAACGTGTATAAAGAAAAAACTTCTAGAATTATGCTAGATAATTAATTGTTTATCTGCGCTGCGTGTGTTCATTCTCCTCATAAATATGCAAATAATTATTAAGTGCGAACAATCGCATTTGCATATATGATATATAATATATATACTATTTTTTATGCTGCAAGAAACCGGATTAAAGTGACGCACTTAAAAGCGATTTCTATCGATTGACAAACGATCTATAAATAATTACTGTTTGCCAGACTAGTGAGGCCATAGTGTGAAACGGTTCATAGGGTGCTAAAATTCTAGATATTAAATCATAGTCCTAACGATACCCCATTACCATTTATCATGATCACACAAAAGAGTTTCACTTAAATACACGTCAAACTGTCAATTAAAACTCGCAGATAATACCAATACTTGAGCTATACATAGATGAGTGCTATCTAGAACTGCTCATCGTGGACAGCCCTGACGCCTGTCAATCCCGGGAGGGAAAATGGGCAATCGCCAACGGAAATCTTCACACTTTTGCGCTCAGCCCAAGTTCGTGTGTGACAGTCGCTGTGCGTGTGTGTGTGTGCAAATGTTTTTCCATTAAATTACATGTGTCCTGTCTACCCACACACACACACATATATAGACAGAGAGAGAGAGGGGGAGAGAGAGAGAGGGAGATAACCACAGTCGAGCAGCAAAGTCATGAAATTTAGCGTTGGCGGCATAATTAGACCATCAATTGCGGAAAACTCATGACAGTCATGAATGGGCGTAGGGGCGTATTGGGCGTGTATGTGTTGGTCGCACAACCACAGAGTTAACGTCACAACGCACACACGCACCCAGACAGACATCGGCTGGCGAATAAAGTAATATAGCCCAGCGGCATAAACTCATCTGCGTCGGAAATGCTGACAACGAGGGTAACACAACAACAACAACAACAACCAGTTGAGGGCATGCTAGGCTAATGCTTTAGACTCTCAGATACCCTGTAGACAGTTGTAGAGTATAGCTGATTTTATTTAATTTCTGTAATATAAATATACTTAAAAATATCAATTTAATTAAAGTTAATTCAATAAGTTGGCTTTTTAATGTAATCGATTTGATAGTTATCGTTTTAATCGATAAATTCATAAGTTGTGTCTTTCAGCTGTATTTTCGTTAACTTTTCGTATATGCACAGATTCTTTCCAGCCTATTAAATATTAAAACTGAAAGGGTTTTTGATTTTTGCAACAAATAAAAAGAATCGATATTAAAATCGATGCTTTTACAACTCTAGCAACCCTGCTGTCTATCAGGGTTTACTCCAAGCTGGCTGCTATCTAGTATATACTCTCTAAGAAGCTGCTTGTGGAATGCAGGGTATACAAATGGCCAGAAAACTAAAAGCCAAAGCTGATGCGAGTCTGTTGACGATGCCTGTCGCCCTGACCCTGCAACCCCCTCTCCATTAGCGGCAACAGCAACAATAACCAAGCCAAGCCGAATGCAAAGCGCAAATGCTACTTTTGTTCCTCATAAATATTCACTTGAATATATTTTGGGCTATGTTGCTGCGGTGCGATGCTGCGCTGTTGCTGCTGCTGCTCGGTCCGTTTGGTCGCTTTCATTTTCAGTTTTTGGCCTGTAGGCGCCAAAGTGTGAAAATGTCGAGCATTTTTACGACTCTTTTTCGCAGCAGCCTCTCCCTGGGCAATCCTCACTTTTTGGGCGACTAACTGAACCGGCGGAGCGTGAAAGTTAAGCGCATAAATAACATGGGAATTTCTGGACGGGCCAAAGGGCTGCAAATTAAAAGCACATTGCCCGGAACCAACACTACCCCGCACTACCTCGAAATAAGCAGAAACAGCAAACACAAACTGAAACCGAAACTGAAACTCAAGTCGAACCACGGGTTTTCTCGAGTCTCCACTTGGCATATGGCTACACAGTCTACGGCATGTGAAGTGCGCTTTAAACACGCTACGATCCCCAACTTGGAAATGTAGCCCCGAAAAGCAACGTGCAACATAAAAGGCGACATATCGTAAAGGCGCTAAGGACCAGCCCCATGTTCCCACTCCCTCAGCCTCTAAGCACAGCAGCAGCCAGAGAGAGAAAGAAAGATAGAGAGAGAGAGAAGGGCAGGCATAATTCATGCTGATGGAACTGTATGCACCACAGCAATACAGGCAGCAAGATGGGAACTGGTTAGGGGGGCTACGTCTGAAAATCATATGCATCACGTGATTAAACGCGTCATGCATGAAAATGTAAAATATTGTGCAGGAGAGTGCGACTAAGAGAGAGAGAGAAAGAGAGAAAATATATTAGACATCGCACATCATGTTTACTTGACTTGACTGGCTGGCAAAGCCCTAACAAAACGCCGCGCTTACAAATTTCCCACAATTTTTTCCCATTTAAATGGAGAAATTGTGCGCGACTGGCGCTGACTGAGATGAATCTGGGCAGCACGTGCCTTGCTGCCGGCTGCCTGCTGCCGGCTGCTGGTTTGAACTTGGCCAAGACAAGAAGACAAGTGGGTAGAGAGGGAGATGGAGAGAATGGCCAGAAGGGACTGGGACTGCAGCCAACAACAATGCCAGCACAATTTGTGGTTTAAGTGCAACTAAATAAGCAAAGGAATAGAGAAAATCATGTGGCCACTGTGAAGGTCAATGGGGTCAACCGAAATAAACGCAAAGTAACTCTGGCGCAGAGTTGCCAAATCACACGATTTTCACTTGAAACACACATATAACATAAGTTGAAATAAAATAATAATTTTGTATATATAACAAAAAAAAGAAAACTTTTCTTAACCTAATCAGAACTATATAACTTCTATATTTATTATTCAATCCAAATGAAATTTGATAATAAAGTGTACACAATATAAATCTTTGTTCGTACCAAAGCAGAGCAATTCTAATTTGAATACTTTGCTTTATAATCAAAAATATTATTTGAAAAGCCAACTCTGTAGAAAAGTTCTTGAAATACCTACGGTATACAGGAACCTGCTTGCCAAATTTGGTGTCTTTGGCTCGTATAGTTGCAGAGATCTGTGCGTTCATAAAAAGAATGTACTCTGTAATAATTGGAAAAAGCGTAATGAATCCGTTCCCGAGACTTATGAACGCAGCATGTTAACATATTATTAAATTTTGAGCTAAGCTTAAACTTTCAGAACTCACAGTGTGTGTTATAATAATGCTATATGACATTATCTGCAGCTTAACTTAGAATTCCGTTAATACTTTCAAGCTTTAAAATTAAATGTGACAGTTAAGGTGTTTTTTTTTTTCTTTAATCGGAATTTGACTTTGCAGCTTGCATTGTAATGCAACTTTAATGCGCATACGCCGCATTAGACGGCAGAGGCGGCAGCAGAGGCTGAGGCAGACATCACACTACGGCAAAAAAGTTAGCGCACACTCTGCGCGACTGCAGTGGAAATTTATTAGTGCAACTTGCGTATATCATTCGACGGCGCGCCGTGCTGGAATTATGTCGGCCAAAGGAGCTAAAAGTTTAACTTTAACTACTTTTCTACGAGTTGAGAGAGTCACCAAAAAGAAAGAGAGGGAGGAAGAGAGAGAGAGAGAGAGAAGGATGGTAACTTTCTTCATTTGGTGTGCACACTTTGTCGCAGTTGTCGCTGCACTTAGTAGTTTAGTTGATTATTTTACCCATTTTGCTTTCTCTCGTTTGCTACCACTTCCTTTTTTCTCTTTTTCCTTTTTTCTCTTTTCTCTTTTATTTTTTTTTTTTACGGCTCTGCAGCCTACGAAATGTGACAAATTTCAGTTGGCTTGGCTCGGCTGCCGGCTGACACAGTTTCTATGCTACTCTCTCTCTCTCTCTCTCTCCCTCTCTCCTTTTCTCCCACTCCTCTTCAGTTCCCTTCGCCGCTTTTAGCATACTTTCGGGCGCAACGCAGTGCGGCTTAAGCCAAATTATTGTGGACACGTGCGCCCCCAAAAAAAAAAAACTACAGATAGAAGGAAGAAGGCAGATAATAAATGAAGCTGCTAACACATGCATAAGAATGAGCTGCATGCGACTCTCTGTCCTGGCTCCGGCTCCGGCTCCAGCTCGGGTTGTGCCTCTCCTGCTTGAAGGCGCTTCATTAGCGCCGTCATTGAAATTAAGCACTGCATTCTATCTGGACTCACTGTTTGTTACTTAAAGTAAAGCTGAAAACATTTTTGAAGGCAAATGCTACGATAGAGCTTGATAGACGTACGCATATGCATATAAGAAATTTCAAATATATTAAAAATAAACTGCAGGCAGCTCAAGCAAGAGAATGCAAGAAAATCAGAATTATTTATTAAAAAGAATATTTTCAAGCATAAACTTGCTGTAAATTCCCATGATATTGAACTCTAAACAATTATTTGATATGAGCATGATCTGTGCATGATATACAGCAGTTCCCCTGCCCAAGCTGCTAGGCTATAGCTATTATAATAGCTGAGATCTGCGTATTCATACAGACAGAAACTGGGAAAATTCTAAGCTAGCTGAGGTATTTATTTCTGAATATTCAAAGAGTATAATTTCTACCATTTCTCAACCGTCCAACATACAATTTAAGATTTTCCTAAAGCGCATGCAGCATACCCTCTTAACACATTTGCCCTTTACAGGGTATGGCAACAAAGAGTCAAACTTTGCTGCAGCAAATCAGCGAAAGCGCCAACAAACTATTAAAAACTTTGCAACAAGAGAAAAACTTTCAGACTGACTCGGACTTGGACTTGGACACGGACATGGACTTGGACTGGCAATCCGAGATGGAGACGGAGATGGAGATGGAGCTGAAGAGGAAGAGAATAAAACGAAGAGAGAGTTAGCTAGAGTTGCATTTGGATTTGGCTGTTTTTGGCTGTTTGGCATCCATATCTGACGAATGCCAAAAAGCAAAAGTTTTTTTCTTTGTTGCTGCCCCACTGCCCCTGCCTCTGCCGCTGCTGATGTTGCAAGATGGACGCGGTATACACAATGTTTGTGCTGATTGCAGCGCGGCAAATGGCTTTTGATTTCACAAATCAAAAGTTTCTTCTTGTGCCCTGGCACGTGATTTATGCCTGCAGTCTCGGACTTGAAGTCCGGACGAGGACGCACGAATGCACAGCACTAGGATACCCTGTAAAGAGTATGAGATACCCTCTGTATATGTTATATGCCCCTTTGCCAGCTCTACAGTTGCCAAGACAGAGACTCATCCTGAGCCTCCCTCCTCCTCCTGCTCCTGCTCCTCCTCGATGCGCGCGGCACTTGGCGCATTTTAATGCCAGCTCATCGCGCTGCCGCTGCAATTCTCAAGTTCTAATTGCCAAGACGCGTGCAGCAGGTGCAGGCGATGCTGTTGCCAAAATAACAACAAATTGCAGGCAAGAGGGAGTAGGGCTTACAAAGCAGCTGGGAAATCCCCAAGCCTCTCCTCTCCCGCCCGGCAACAATAACAATAACAAGTGCAATTAGAACGCAAGCTGTAACACGTTATGGAGCAGGTGGCATGAGGCAGCATGGCAGCATGGCAAAATTGTCTATTTGGCCAGAATGTGGGCTAATTGGCTGCACTTAGCCCAGACTTATGCACACTGCTTGGCGCCAGATGGCGCCACATACTTTTTGTCTTAGCGCCGCAAATGCTTAGCATACTTTCAGGCTGCTCGGGCAACATGTTGCTGAGAGGCAAACAAAAAATGCTGCGTGCAACATTCTTGCGTGTCGTACATTGTGTGGCGAACACACAGAACAGACAGACAGACCACACAAAACATGCAAACTTTGTTTTTGTTGTCTCACCTCACGCCTCCCCCCCTGGTCGTCTGTCACATCGTTGAAGCGTAAATGAGACATTTGCGACGCTTGTTTAATTAAAATAAATTTTAATTTAATCAAAAGTTGTCTCTGCATAACAACAGCAACAACAACAACAACAAGTATAACTAACACGAGCAGGCATTTAACATTAAAATTTCTGGCATAGTTTTCGTCGCTTGTTTCCTCCTCCTCCCCTTGCCCCGCACAGACAGGTGTCAATGTGGGCGTGGCACTTCATTTTCATTTTCAGCAGATTTGATTAATAGCTATTAGGTTAGTTAGTGGAGTGTGTTTAGCTGTGGCACACTGCCTGCTAAAAGTTTTTCAATTAATGCGCTCATCAACGTGTTTACTATGATTGATTAGACAATTGTTTAGTTGGCTGTGTACTATATAATGTGCTTAGTTCCATTTTTAAATTATAAATGTCTTTACTGAATAGAAATAATATTTCACAATAACATCAATATTATTTAATATATTTTAGTTTGTATATATTTTATTCAATTCTTATCTTTCGTTCTATCGTCAATTAATTTATTGATTGATTTTTATTTTGATTATTTTTTTTTATCTGTAATTATGTATTATTTCCCCCCCCCCTATTTTTTAATTTATATTTTTCTCTAACATTATATATATTTGTATTCTATTCATTCGCTTTTTTGGCTCAGTTTTTGCCCACATATCAAGTTTATGCAGATTGCAATCAACACACAATATAATAAAAAGCTTCCTTTTCGGGCTCCTCTGGCAGTCAGACAGTGCGCTTTTCTCTCAATCTGTATTTCCCTCTGCCTTTCTTTCTCTCTCTCTCTCTCTCTCTCTCTCTCTCTCTGGCAACTCAATTAAATTGCTTGCTTAAAAGAAAAGTTTGTAATTTAATTTGGCCCCATTTCAGTTAGTTTCAGTTTCTGCAGTTGTTTTTCCATTGTTTTAATTCATTTGCCACTGGCAAAGTGAGCCTCAGCCTCAGCTCGCGCTCCTTTTATTAGATTCCGAAAGCGAAAATCCCATTGTGATGTTCTATGGGGGGAGGCAACATGACGTATGCGTAATATGCAAAGCCAAGCAGCCTCTGAAGCTGAGGCCAATTGGCAAACATAAATGCAATTTAAATCCAGCGTGCGCCCCCAACAAATGTTATTACAATTAAAAGGCAGACAATAAATGGGCGGCGGAGGGGAGGCGTGGCAGCAGGGCGAGAGGGAGACAGTGCGGCGAAAAAGCGCATCGAGCCCATGAAAAATGCATATTTGAGTTTAACCGAAAAATAAACAAGCAGCAGCAGCAACAACACCAACAACCACTGGGGCCGTGCCATGTGGCGGATGGGTGATTTTTTTCGCGTGCCAACGCGCTGAGCCGAAAAGTATGCAACAATAAATTTCGCCGCGATGCGCGTTCGTTCGTTTGTTTTACTACAGCAGCGTCAAAAAAAATAGGGAAGCGGCATAGATGTAAAATCGAGTGAGGAAGGAAATAAAACTCGAACCGAATAAAAGCAAATAAATTGTTGCAAAACTAAAAACACTTTGCCTGCCAATTTTCTATCAATTGCGATCGAGCGAGGCAAAATGTTTGCAATTGAGCTTTTTGTGCAGCTTAAATGGTTCTCTTTTTTTTTTTTTTTGGTCCAGAGACAAGTGACGACGCTCTGGTCGTATCCCACAACGACCAATTAAATGGCCCAAAGGCGAAACTTTATTGTCAGCCTCAACGTAAACCTAATCAAAGTTTCTTTTATGAGCTAACAAAATTGTTTTTCTGTTAGTTAACAGCCGAGTGAGCTGTACCACAGTTGCAAATGGCAGGGGGGAGAGACAGAGAGGGAGAGAGACAGAGAGATAGACCACTTGTCTCAGCTGTCATTGCAGTGCAGATGCAGCACCTGCATTTTATTGCTGTCATCCGCAACGCTGCACCCGCAAATCCCCAACTGAATCTCTACTACATATCTATCCCTCGTCACGCTCCCCTCGCATCAACCCCCTCCCCATGCTGCCCAGCTTTGCTGTGACAAGCCAAGTCGAGTGCGTTTTTAGATGCATTTTTGAGTTCTGCATTTTGTGCAGGGTATTTTCCACCAGAGTTAATAAACTTATCGGAATATGCAGAAATTGTTCTAAAAGTATTTCCTACTAATTGTTTAAATAACTAACCGAATCAACTAAATACAATGTTTACAGTTTATGGAGCAGCTTAAAATTATGTAAACAATTTATTTTTTTTTTTATTTAAATTTGCAAATATTGATTTTAAATATATTGAAGACTTCACTTTAACTCATTATATACTTTGCATAACTATGAAATTTAAGCAGTTTCAACATGGCCAACTTGCCTGCAATACGAGGTATCTTTTAGTTTACTACAGCCCAACTAAATTTGCGTGCAACATTTTGTGTAAGTTGATAAATTTTACTTTTGATTTGCCTGACAACAACAATTTCTCCCTCTCTCTCTATCTCTCTGAGCCCTTGTGCAAGCAGTCGGGCGTGGCAAGAGTTCGAGTGGCCAAGAGGCCATAGGAATGGCAGACATGGCTGTAACCGAGTCCACAAATCTGTCTGTTGTGTAATAACAAAAATATGATAAGGCTTAACGCTTGAGTGGCGGCGTTTCGAGACGTTTCGAGAGCTGATGATGACAGTATCGCAAATCGAATGGAAACTGAGCTCAGCTCAACTTTCGAAGGGCAAAAATACTAATTACTCCAGCAAAGTTAGTACTAACTTGTCTATTTCTTTTTTAGCGAGTCTCCACTGTGACACTGTCACACTGTGGCAATAAAGCAAGCATTTTTCCAAGCCGCTGCCAACGGCAAAAGCCGCAAATGTCGACCCCAGAAGATTAGTGACAAAACAAACCAAAGCCGCAAAAACGAAACGAGAATTGCATTTCGTATTAAATTTCTTTGCAAAAAAAAAAAATACAGAAAAATATATATGATTTTGCATGACTAGAGGGGTGCGCTATAAATGAAATTAATATATATTAAATATAAATACTTGCTTTGCATAAAAAACTATACAATCTGCTTGAGTAACTTGAGATTGCTAAACTATAATTATACAATATTTAAATCTAAACTACCCCAACATTAAGGCTCATTGCATTTACAGGGTATCACGCCAGCGAGATTTGCGACTGTAGGCGACTGGCTGTGGAATCGGGTGACATCTGCATCTCCTCAGAGTGCAGCTTAGCAATAATGAAAATAAATTGCCAACAATTAAATAGAATCTCGAATCGAAGCGAGCGCGGCCTATGAACCGCAGAACTGCAGAAGATCAGCCGCCACATCAGTTGCTTGCAGCATCCACAACTGTTTGGTTCGCATCTCTCTAGAGTTCTTGAAATATGTCGAAATTCTACTGGCACAACAAGGTGGCGGTGGTAACAGGTGCCTCGGTGGGCATTGGAGCCAGCATCGCGCTTGCCTTGGCCAATGCGGGCATGATTGTGGTGGGACTGGCCAGGCGTGTGGAACTGATTGAGGTAGGTTATCGATAGGAATTCTAACAGCGTAGCTAACGTACTCTTATTAAAGGCTCTCAGTGCCCAAGTCAGCGGTGAGGGTAAAATCATTGCACGTCAATGCGATCTGAGCGACGATGAGCAACTGATCAGCACCTTCAACTGGATTATCGAGCGTTTCCACTGCATCCATGTGCTGGTCTGCAATGCGGGCATGCTCAAGGCCAGCTTCCTGAGTCGTAAGTACGGGAGAAAGTCCTGAGTATGCTAAGCTTCTTAATCTCCTCCCCTAGAATCGCCCACCAAGGATATAAGGGAACTGTTCGATCTGAATGTGGTGGCCACAGCGAGCTGTTTGCGGGAAACACTCAAGCATATGGCTCAGACCAAGGTGCGCTCGCACATCATTGTCATCAACAGGTGGGTCTATTATTCCTAGAAACTTTCTTTAATTTACCCTTTACATTCGCTCATTGTGATCTATCGATAATTAAACTGTGTCAACAATTGAAATTTCCAATTATCGATAATCAAAATAATACCAGCTGCATTTAAATCTCACTGTGCACATGCAAACAGTTGAGCCCTCAATTGGTTTGCTCATTGTGATCTAGTTATCGATAATTAAGCAGTCCCTGCAGCTGCTGCACTCTCTTGCAATCACAATAGACCAAATAGAACGCAAGCAAATTTGCTCTCACATTGGTTGAGTGAGCCAGCGAGGCAGCACATTAGCACAATTATCGCTCTGCAGAGATGGAGACGGACGAGTATGTTATCATTTTGTAAATGATGTTTGTGCAGCTAAAATAGCAAAATGGGGCACAAGTTGCCATTGTTGGTTGTAGACATGCACACACACACACGCATACAGGTGATTTACATATGTACATAGGTGTTTGTTTTACAAGTTGAACCAAAGTCGCTCTGAGTGCCAAAACATTTGCCAAAATTATGCTCTCCGCTATTGTTAAGTTGTGTGCGTGCCTGCCTGCCTGTTTGTGTTTGTGCACGTGTGTGTGTGTGTGTGTGTGTGCAGGTGCATGCAAATACAACTCTGCTTTGCAAGTTGCAGTGTTGGATAGCGTCATGTCACTTTTACAATGCATGAGGCGAACCGATTGCGCGTCATTTAAATTAAATTAAAATCCGTGCAGCAAACAATGCGCAAACATTTATTGATATTTAAATGCCGAAATGCGGCTGCGACTCTTAATGTCACCACTCGCCCCCACCCCCGCTGTTGCTGCTGCTGCTTTGTGGTCATTCTGTGCATTAAAAGCTTTGCATTTGCATGGAAATGGTCGAAGTGTTTGCGCAAACAGCAGCTCGAACACCAACAACAACTCAATTATTCAACATAATTAAGTATTTTGCATTAAGCAGCCTGCATGCAAATATCCCCCACACACACACTTGTCTCTGTGTGTGTGCGTTTGTTTGTTTTACGCCGCTGTCTGCTGATTTTTATTTCATGAATTTCAATGCGCAACGCATTTAAAATCAAAATGCTGCGCATTAAGCCGCATCGTTTGATTCGCGTTTTGGCTTTAATTTAAAATTGCATTGATTTCCAGCCATTTAATGAAATTTACTTGACAAAATACGAGAGCAGAGTGCAGAGTGCAGAGTGCGTATCGTCGTCGGCATTGAATGTCTGATTAATTAGCGTTGCACGCGCTTAAGGGCAAATTGAAAAATTGCAAAATTGCGCATACGCAGTGTGCATTGCAATAAATATATGTAAATAAATATATATAAAATAATTATGCAATATAATTACTTGATTGGTAATTCAAAGGGATTTACCAAGGTATATGTGAAAAGGGAGCACAAGCGAAACGCTAACCAACACTGGCATTTTATCGATAAACACGATTTGTCTCTCTCTCTCTCTTTTAGTTTGGGATCGATACTTTGCAAAACTTAATTAGAACTTTAAAGTTGTTAACTAAATTAGTACGAATTTATAAGTAGGTATAATCTACTATAATCGACCCGCCCAAAGGGATTTAATAAGGTATATGTGAAAAGGGAGCACAAGCGAAACGCTAACCAACACTGGCATTTTATCGATAAGCACAATAAACACGATCTGGGTCTGTCTCTCTCTCTTTTAGTTTGCGATCGAAACTTTGCAAAACTTAATTAGAACTTTAAAGTTGCTAACTAAATTAGTACGAATTTGTAGTAAATACTAACGGCATAATCTACTATAATCGACCCGCCCAAAGGGATTTAATACGGTATATGTGAAAAGGGAGTACAAGCGAAACGCTAACCAACACTGGCTTTTTATCGATAAACACGATCTGGCTCTCTCTCTTAGTTTGCAATCGAAACTTTGCAAAACTTAATTAGAACTTTAAAGTTATTAACTAAAATAGTACGAATTTATTTACTACAAATACTAACGGCATAATCTACTATAATCGACCCGCCCGCCTTAACCCCAGTGTGCCAGTGTGCCGCACTCTCTGCAATTGTAATTATTTATACTTATCGCTTTTGCCTCCCGATGCGACTGCAGGCATTGTTTGCGTATGAATTTAAATTGTTGAAATTGCTGTCCCGCCCCGCACGCAGTTTAATGACCAAAGAGGCACGCATATTGAACGCCAACTGTAATCAAATACAATTGAGCAAATGCACGCGGCCTGTGCCGTGCAACAAAAGAAAGAAAGCTGAGCGAGTTTCCGAACGTTAATTAATGAGAAAATTGATGTGATGCAGAGGTGGAGGAGGAGGAGGAGCTCGTTGTCCTGCTGATGCGTTGCTAATGAGCTGCCTCCTACAGTGTGATCAAACAAGAAGAAGGGTTGTTCTGGGGTGGGGTGGGATTAAAGGCGTCTCGCTGCTTTTTGGGGCTGTCCGTCAATATGCATTTCGCCTTATGTCAATGCAATAATATTAAGACTTAATTAATTAAAACTGCAAGAAGGATGCAGGCCGCTTGCAAGGAACTCCCTCTCGCTCGGCACTTGCTGCTGCTGCAGTTACTGTTTGCACTTAATACCCTGCCCGGCCCTGCCCTGCCCGGCCCGGCCTCAGAAGCCTGTGAAATGAAAAGAAGAAGTTTACGCAATGTTTGCACAAAATGCACAGCGACATGCAGGCTCGTCCAGGGTGATCTGGCGGGACATGCCGAGCCTGACGCAATTTTCACACGCATAAAGCGACGCCAGATGCTGGCCATCATTTCCTTTTTTTTTTTTTTTTTTTTTTTGAGTGATGCACCCCTTGCCGCTGCTGTTGTTGTTGTTTCAAGTGATTACATTGCGTAGCAACGTTGACTTTATTTTCCACTCACTTCCATCTCTCACTCTCTCTGTCTCTCCCTCTCTTTCTCTCTTTCTCTGCCCCCTCAGCGTGCTCGGACATCGCATACCGGAAGTGCCGGTGCCCTTATTCAGCGTTTATCCGGCCACGAAGCATGCAATTACAGCACTTTGCCAGACGGTGCGCCAGGAAATACATTTTCTCAAATTAAATATTAAATTAACGGTAAGTTAAATGCAGTGCACACACAGTGCTCACCTGGAAGTGGGCGGGGTGGTGTCGCGACATGACAAACAAATGTGATGAGGCTTTCTTTCTTTCTTTCACCCGCACAGAGCATCTGTCCCGGCATGGTGGACACCGATTTCCTCAGTGTTTACTCACAGGCTGTGCATGAATTGCCCAAATTGCAGTCCGTCGATGTGGCCAAGACGGTACTCTATGCTCTAGACACACCCGACGGCGTACAGGTGGAAGACATCGTTTTGCAGCAGATGAGAAAGTTCGATTGAAAAATAATGTAAAAATAACATGGTATTATTCGCAAATTGAATCCTTTTTACTTGCTAATAAACTATAAATTACTAATTAAATTCTCTAAGGGAAATCTCAATAAAATATATTTTAAATGCTTAAACTATGAACATTTTAACAAGTTTTAAAAATGTTTATTTGAATATTGTTTTTTCCCGCCCATAAAAGCAGTGCTGCAAAATGCCATTCACTAGCTCAACTGGTTTCATTTGTGAATCGCAGCCAACTTCACAAGCTAACACATGTTCGATAGGCAGGCTATCAAGTATCGATACATTCTTTGAAATTCCGACCGCCACATTGGCTACAATAATATTGCTCTCTGTGGCATTATATGTTGCTACTATTATTTTTCGAAAAATATTATAAATATTATAAATGTCAATTATACATTCAAAAAGTTGGCGCTCAGTTCTTGTTTTAAACCTACAACAACAACAACAAAAGTTCAACAAAAATATTTAAATTTATTCTGTAGCCCTAGTTAATGAGTCAGTTGAATTTATTTCAAATAAAACTCACGCAATGACCATTATTGATAGAGGCAATATAAATTTTCTTAATAATAATAAACAATCATATTATCTATAGCTTAGGCTTCTACTTTGTAAAGTATATGTTATAATTATTTTTTTATTTAAACCGTTGCTAGATAAAAATGAACCTGGTTAGTTCATGTTCACGTCGAGTCACTGAACAAGTTCAACGTTCTCTTGCCAGACAGCTCTGTGTTTGCAAGCAAGACAGAGTTGTTTCCAATATTTTTTTAATTATTGAGGAACGAACGTGCACACGCAGGAAAAAGTAATACTCGCAATATAATAAACGAAAAATGCATTTAATGCGCACGCATAGTGTATATATAAAAGCCCGCTTAATTGTAACAGCTGCAGTAATGCGACGCGGCAGCTTTGACAACGTGCAATCGCTCGACTAAAAAGGGCTAACCAGAAATGTGTGTCCACGTAGTGCAAAATCAGATTGTCATGTCTGCTGTTTTTATATGTATTAAATGCCCAGTCCAATAACTTATGTACGGCATAAGAGCTAAGGGTGCGGCGACCCTAGTGTGATTGTCGGTCATATAGAGTGCCTTGCTTCAAAGTGCGAGATTACGAAACTCGACTAAAATTGAAGGAAATTACAAAGTTTTATGCGTGTACCACGTACATAGTTCAGCGGGCACACACATTGACGTTAGCACACCAACAAACACACAGACACACATACATAAGTATATGCACACACACACACATAGGCACACAGGCATAGAAAGAAAGTGTTGCCCAGAGAGCTTGACAAAGAACCGAAACAGGTTTTTAACCTAATTATTATCGCTTAGATGTTTAGTTAGTGAACCAACAACTGTCGCGGCATTTTCCAATTATTTATGTCAAGGCTGCGTCTGGTCTGGACACGGGTTCGCGTTGCCTGGCTGATCACACACTCGCAAATAGGTTACGGAACGTAAAAATTGATTAACAATAACAATACGGAGTCGTGTCGCGTCGCATTGCACAGCACAACTGCAACTGGACATTGAACTTGTCACGCATTCTAATTTCCGCAATTCTCTATCTCTCTCTCTCTCTCTCTCTCTCTGCCTTTTCTATGTTACAGTATTGCACCGCACTTCCCCCCACACACTCAGCCTTTACTACTGAAACTCACTCCCGCAAGAAACAACAACCACAACACAAGCCAAGATGTTCATTTGGGACTGGTTCACGGGTGTTCTGGGATACTTAGGTAAGCTATAGTAGAGTCTGGCCCAGAATGAAATTTGACATTGCTACATGGGCGAATTTCTTGAGCGTTTGCCAACAAAGCAGCGTCAGCAAACGACGACGGCGGCAACGGCAGACAACAAAAGCAGAGAAAAAAAAAAAAAAATCTGAAATCTCTTTCTCAACCTATATACATAAAGCTGTTGCTGCTCGCTGGTTAATAATTAATGACGTTTCAGCTGAGACGCAGTTTGATTGGCCCACACTCAACGATGCTATCAATACTTTCATTTCATCATTATTGAACAAAATTTCTATTGCACAGGTCTATGGAAAAAGTCCGGCAAACTATTGTTCCTTGGCTTGGATAATGCTGGTAAAACCACATTATTGCATATGCTCAAAGATGATAAGCTTGCGCAGCACGTTCCCACACTGCATCCAAGTAAGTGATGAGCCATAGATTATGATGCGCTAAAGATATGCTAATCTTGATATGTATTTCTTCAATTTGCCCTATATAGCATCCGAGGAGCTGTCCATCGGCAATATGCGTTTCACTACATTCGATTTGGGTGGACACACTCAAGGTAAGTTGGCTAAGCCAGCAGCAAAGGGAACCCATTGGAAATCTTTTAATCATCAAGTGCTCTCATTAAACTCATAAATATTGCGCATGTTTGAAACAAACGCTCATCTAAATATAAAACAATGCATATACACATAGACAAAGAGCACGCAAAAACGCGACATACGAAATCACAACAATCGCCGTTGAATATATTTTTTTTATATACATAGTACTACTGGGGGTCACCCATACCCAGGCAAGGAAAACGTGTTGTAATTCTCAGTTGTCATTTTCACTCAGCGATCCATACATACATACATATGTGCTACAAGATACTGAAGCGTATTATATAGTATTAAAAACATATGTATATATTTTTTTACGTAAATCTGTAATTTAAGTTGACTGTTTTTCTTTAGTAGATTCAATTAGCAGTTGGCACATTATACTAGTTATATTTTTAGTGATAACTACTGTATGTACATATGTAATACCATGTCTAGATAGCAATGACTGATCAACAACAACAAGGGGCATCTTGACAAATTGTATAAGAAATTCTGAGGTTTTTACGGCATAAGCAAATTTGTATGAAGGTAAAATGTACATATTACTCGTAAACTGACTGACTGGGAATGTCTACGTATATGTATATAATATATATGTGTACGCCCGCATTGATAAGCAAAGAGTGTGAGACAAAACTCACGTATATTAAATATGTATGCACGTTGTTCGTGCATGTATTAGACCTATAGAGCAGAGAGAAGTGTAGATCGAGCAGAGCAAGTGGCACTGTCAGCGTTACGCTCGATTTTAGAGAGTGCAGAGTGTTTGATTTGAGTGAGGCGTTAAGTAGTGGTAGAATGCGCGTAGTCGTGATATGAAAGTCATGCTTGATAGCAACAAAATACATATATTCATTCGGCTTGTTTGCGTACGATTAGGAGCCCCCATGTAAATGCGTTAATTTCTAGTTTGAAATCGAAATACATGTGTTATCTATACATTTTCTTTTTTTATGTTTTAGCCCGTCGTGTCTGGAAGGATTACTTCCCAGCTGTAAATGCCATCGTGTTCTTGATAGACGCATGGGATCGTAGTCGCTTCCAGGAGAGCAAAAACGAGCTGGATTCGCTGCTCACAGATGAGGCGCTCTCCAATTGCCCCGTGCTCATATTGGGCAACAAAATCGACAAGCCCGGCGCAGCCAGCGAAGATGAGCTGAGAAATATGTTTGGACTGTTTCAGTTAACGACCGGAAAGGTAAATAATCCGTACAACATTTAAAACAATATTTGCTAAATTTAATTTTGAATTTTTCAGGGCAAAGTTGCACGTTCCGATTTGCCTGGTCGCCCACTAGAATTGTTCATGTGCTCAGTACTGAAGCGACAGGGTTACGGCGAGGGTTTCCGTTGGATAGCGCAGTATATTGATTAAGACATGATTAACAATAACAAACAAACAAACAAATATGATGATGATAATGAATTAAAAGCAACCAGAAATCCAAAACACAACACAACATACAGAACTTGGCTACAAAATTGAGAACAGACAAAAACAAGAGATAAACGTAAAAACAAACATAAAACAGAAACGACAGTAAGCAAAACGATGCTGCGAGCGCAATTTCTAATTTATACACAATTAAAAACAATAAATAATAAATATAAAATAAAAACAGAAGGAACTAAATTAAATAAAAATAATATTTTTTACAAAAACCACAAAGTGCAAAGATTCTTCTCCAATTTCAATTCAGACACGTGCAAGTTGAAAACAAAACAATAAACAAGAAAAATAAATACTATACGGGATTTGAATGAAAAGTACGCGGGAAAACTTTCTAAATAATTATACACATATGAATAACAAATTGTAGCAAATTAATGGTGATTTTTTAAGAACATGTGCTTGCTAATGTTCCGTAAATAAATTTTATTATTTAAAAATTGATTTTGTCCGATTTTTAATTTGTGTCTGATTAAATTGAAAAAAACCCTTTGTTTATATAAACGCAAGATAAATAAAAATAGCTTACACTTTTACAAAGGAAATATCTCATCTAATAAATCTGATTTAAGTAAGAAATTATAAAAGAAGAAAAATCGGTTAGCAATCAAATTTCCCTCGTTCTCTTTGTTTCTATGCAAAACACAGTGCGGATTTACAAATATATTGAGTTTATTTCTGATGCATTTAAGTCGTTGGCTAATCAACATTATCTTTTACGGCAAAACCCGTCGAATCCAATATATATAAGGTCAAATCAACTGTCTTGGGCTAATATAAGGCGGCTGGTTGGCTCAGCCAGCACGCGGTAATTATAATTAATATATATTTTTACAGCAACATTTACTTGTCTATATGTAAAAAAATATTACTAAACATCCGAAATGATCAGGATAAGAGTTGGCCATTGCTAACTGTGGCAGGCTGTGCGGCTGCATGAACGTTGGGGACACGGCGCTCGACGACAGAACAACAGTTGGCGATGAAACAGCCGCAGGAGCAGGCTATTTCGCTTGGCTTTATGCCGACATCAAGGTCGTGAAGATGATCCCATGGAGCTGCTGCCGCCCATGCGCCGTTTCTTCTTCTTCTTCGCAGTGAGACTCTCCTGGCCGCTGTCCGTGTTTGAGTCGGCATCGGCTTCGCTTTCCGATGATGAGGAACTGCTGGACGAAGAGGATGAGCTTGAGTTGCTTGAGCTATCTGAGGCAAATCCTGTGCTTTCGTTTATATTAATACTATCGGCTATCTGGGCCAGCTCGGGACGCTGTTCACGCAGCACACGCAACCATTTGCGGGACAATTTGGGACGACCCCGTACTGTCTTGTGCCAGACGCATGGAAAGTTCGTAAAGCTGCAGAAGTTTTGCGTTATTGCAATAGTGTCGTCCAGATTGAGTACAACATGCCACCAGCCTCCCGGTACGAAAACCGTTTCGCCGGCACATTGCAACACCTCAATGGGCTTGAACTCTTGCGGCCACGAGGGCAGTTGGGTACGCGGATAAATGGTGCTAAACCAGGTGATGGCTTCGTCCCTCTGTTTGCCACCCATAGCGGTGGTAACCTTGAGTAGATCTTTGGGTGTATGCGTGGGAAACAAACACCACCGCTTGTGGCCTCGTATTAGCGTGTTCCAGGCACTGGTTCCTAATGGATCTATATGAATGCCGGTTCCAGAGCGTGCTGGGCCCATCACAAACCAGCGATATGGCGGACGACGCTCCTCACCGCAATACTTGAAGAGATCATCGCGAAAATACTTGGGCACCTCATAATCCTCCAGTAGCTTGCGTCTGCGATGATGCTCGCCAAAGCTGCTGTCGAATATATAGAGCGGACTGTCGTCGCGTGTCCCCTGCATGTACTCGACATAATATTTCATTTTCATCTTGACGCTGTAGCCTTCATTATCCTCACCGCACTTGAACTTCTGGTTGCGATACTTCTTGGCCAGGCGGGATGTCGTCCATTTCTCTTGGGCTAGCCAGGCATCTGCACATCCAGTTATAATTACAGGTAGGTAGGGACGCTCGAAGCGTTCAATGAATTCATCACATGTTACCGTTGCGTTGTCGATGCGTTCCAGGTTATCTACAAAATCCCAAAATGGCTCGAATTTCTCGAAATAGCGCATCGCAACCCACGCGTTATCTCCATCCAGTTCAGGTCGAGCCTTACGTTTCACGTCGCGCGTACGCTTCCGTGACCGCTTTGGCAGTTTAAATTCATCGCTCATGGTTGGGGAAGTCAAATAAATATTATTAAAATAAATTGAATTAAACTAGAAGATGACTCTCGCACGTCGCATTCAGAGCTCTGCAGATGGGTTGCTAATCTCGTATCGATAAGCGCTCTTCTAAGTTGGTGATAACGATATCGATAGTTTCATACAGTTTCTAGGGGTACTGCAGTTTAATGTAAAACTATTCTTTTCTAAATTAAAATTACACATTAATATATTATGCTAAATAAACATATTAAATATGTTAATAGATGTAAATTATTTTGCCAAAACAATCATATGAATCGTGACACGTTATTAACAGAGAATATCGAAACAAATAAATATCGATTGTATGATATCGGTTGACTACTCATGTGACTGAAATAAAAAATAGGTGTATTGTGGGGGTGAAAAATAATGATAAGCCAGGTCGGACGTGGTGCGTCTAAAAAGAAACAACTTCATATACAGCAGTATAACTTAATAATTTTATAATTTACAGAGTTGTATAAGGTGCCGCACCGCATTTTAGACCATCGAGTATTTGTCAACGGAGAAATTGAATCGTTCCTCGACAACTTTGAAGTGAAACGCAACGACAGCGAAGTCGAGACTCTTTTTCAGGTCACCGAAACTGTCGGTTCACTCAAATACGATCTATCAGAGCGGTGCATTGCATTAGGTAACCAAAACCTTTCCCAACTTTCCTCAGAAGTCAATAGCTTACTGAACAGTGTCGAAGCGCTGCTGGATAAAGCCAAAGTTGAACGCACTGTATGTTTTTATAATTAGATAGATTAGATCCAATTAGAATATAATCAATATACATTTTACAGCCCAGCCGAAATCTACAAGAAGCACGACAGGCACGTGAGCAACGTAAAGCCGAATTCCTTAACAATCTTCAACACGACTACAAACGCATTGAGAACTCTTTCGAAGAAAAAGAGGAGGAAATCGCTGAGCTCTATTCCGATTTGCAGTTGAAACTGAACATTACCAAATAGAAACAACAGCTATGCTGAAGTCAACAATTGTGGATACTCGGATACGTCTGAGACCTTCAAGGAAATTATTGGAGTTTCTGGACGAACAAAGGCAGAATCTGGAAGATTTACCAGCGAATGTTGCCAATATACTCAAAAAGAATGGCTACAAACTGCCACCAAAGGCAAAGGTCATAACGGAAAATGAGATTACTCCCAAGCGACCCGTTATCGACACTGCTCTGCTGGAAAAACTAACGGCAAACGTCAGTGAGTTGCCCTTAGAAGAGGTGAAAAGTGAGGAGGACGAACAACAGACTCCAGCCGAAGGATACTTTTTATTCTTAAACGATGTGCATTGGCTCCACGACACTTTGTCGACGCTGCGTGAAAAGAATCTTACAAAGTTATTTCTTTATCAACTTGTGGATAGCTGTGAGCTCATTTTACCGGAAAATGAATATAAGCCACGGAACCCTGTGCTGGAGGCTCGCTGCCAGCGCTTACGAGAGGAACAACAGAATCGAGACTATCAAAAGATGACAAAAAATGTTGATGCTACACTTAAGCATCATCCTGAGGATACGGTGGCCTATCAACGTGGGTGTTGTCTGAAGTTTATACTAAATCTGCAATTGCTTAATTCCCTCTCCGTTTTTTACAGTTAAGAGCATCAATAAGCAGATTATAGCCGTGGCTCAATTCATCTTCTCAGTGGCTGCAGGTTTTACCTTCGGTTTCTTTGGTGTTAATCTGATGGTTGGTCCCCTTCCATTCGGATTCCGTATCCTACTGGGTGTCATTGTGGCACTTGTAATTGCGCTTGCAGAGATGTACTTTCTGGCCAAAAAGTTGCATGAATACGATGAGGTACTCGATGCACCCAAGCGGAGGAAAGCGGATGTACCCAAAACTAGTGGAGTGCAAAAAATTAAGCCTCATATTGAATAGAAAATGCTTCAATAGATTTGTGTTAAATTTCGTTAGTAAGGGTTCGGGTTACATAAATATAAATAATTGCTGTACGTTTTGATTTTAACGGAAGGAAGTGAACTTCCAGATAAACATATGTTTGCCATCAACACACACACGCAGATCCGGCAGCACCTATTCATAATGATTCGGATTGGGATTTGGATTATTCCAGCTACTGTCCAAACCATCGTTGCCACTCCCACGACCCAGCAGTGCCATTAAATAAATAAACATAATAAATGTCAAAATTCCACTGAGTACCAGAAACCATGTACGTCGCCAAGGTGGACGCGACGATGGTGCGTAGAAGCGACGTGTCCAACGTGAGAATAGTTCAGCCGGTGTGCGGCGCTGATATTTATTGTCATCTCGGTCGGTGCCTCCAATGGGTGACTGACGTGGCAGCAAAGGACGCCTGCTGCTTGTCGCTGTTGAGAACATTTAAAGTTTGGTCAGATAAGCAACATATTATTATCCATTATCGTTACAACTAACCATGCATATCGCCTGAGCTGGGCGGATTAAATGCATCCATTAAAAGTACGGAATGTGGACTGGAGACATCGGCGTTGCCGTTTGCTTTCAAACGTTCACGTTCGCCAACGGAATGATGATGCACTTTGGTTATATTGGTAACATTCGCCTGGTCGGCCATCGATTTTGCCTTCAGCGCATTGTTCTGGTCATCTGAAAGCTGTAGAGGACATGATTATACATATGTACACTGCGCTAGGAAAAGTAATGCTACATGATCTTACCAGCGCAAGACCCAGGCCATTCCTTCCCCAGTTCACTTGCGCCAAATAATTTTTGAGCGCATCTGCTACAGGTGACAAAAGATTAGAGGTTGGAAATATCTCCACACTGCAGGTGGGACATTGGTGGCCACTCGGCGCTGTGTTGGCAGGCAAGCCGGCTTGACGTGCATTCAAGCAGTCCCAGTGAAACACGTCTGAAAATGTTGAGAAAAAACTAGATAAGATTCGGTTCTCGACTAGATGCAGTTCCAAAGTCACTTACGGTAGCACACAAGGCGAACACATTCCCCCTGCTCCAGTGTAGTTCCACACAGAGTGCAGTTTGATATATAGTCGCTATCCCGTAGCCATTGCAAATACGACTGCACTACGCACTGTTTTGGGAGAGAAGTAATAATGATATACTTACGAACGAGTGTAGAATGAGTAATGCACATACCTTGGGATGGCTCTGGACCATACAATGCTCGCAGACATTGACGCGATGCTCGTAGCAAAATTGGTTTGTCACCAATCTTTTTGGGCATTTGCACAGACCCATTGGGATGTTTTTATTTTCTCTGTCTTTTGTGTGATTGATTCGTTTTGCTCTTAAGCTTATAAATCGTATTAACTTCAACGAGGCTCGAAAGTATATTGCATATTAAATATAAATAGCTTTATGTAAATTAGATTTAATTATGTTCTCGGCTCTGGTTGGAATTTTCGTCTGGATAAGCACAGAAATGACAGCCACGTCTTTATGCTGTTTCCACCATAGACAATAAAACTATATAGACATTGCAATATTAAATGTCAATGTTAACCCACTGTTATGGCGAGCTCATATTAGATTCTCATTTGCGTATTTTTGTTTTGTTTTTACCCAGTCGTTTGAGTTTTTAGCCGCGTAATCCTCTTTGCGTTCGCTTTGTGTTGGCCTTAAATTAATTGCCTTGCCATTCAGTAATGTTTATCAATTTATATGTTGCTGATGGTAAACTGTGTTAATATGTTCACAGAGATAGCTAACATAGTGGTAATGCAATGTCTAAATTCTTTGTGCACTGCTTGAATCTTTTAGTGTTAACAGTGAGCAATATTGGTGAGGAGCGGTGCTGTTAGCTGTAGAAATACAGCAGGGTGGCAACATTGAGTTAATATTTTTTTTGGTCGCTTTGGTGTGTACACACTGACAATTTCCCGCCATTTCGGAAGAAACACTCATTGCGTTATTCGCAATTAATTATTCGGAATTAACGGATTTTAAATGGCAGATTCACCTTGTAAGTTAACTTAATAATAATAAGCAACAAATGTACAGTAGAGTTCTTTGCAGCTGGCCCCCGTGCTAAACGTCAGCGCATTGACAAAAACGGCAGGTTCGCAGCGCTAGAGCGGCTTAGGGGCTTGAAAGGTACAAAAAACAAGTGCCAAGTGGAAGATAAAGTCGACGATGTGTACGAAGTAGTCGATGAGCGCGAATATGCTAAGCGTGCCAACGATAAATACGGTGGGGATTGGATTGAAGATGGTAAGCAAATGCTACACAATGTGGTTTGTACGTACAAGCTATAATTGATTGTTATTAATAGACGGAACTGGATATGCGGAAGATGGCCGTGACTTCTTCGAGGACGAAGATGAGTACTCCGATGATGCGGCTGAACACAAAGATGACAAGAAAAAGAAAGGCGCAAATGCAAAGAAACGTCCACGCGACAGCGATAAACCCGCCAAGGGCAAGGCATCTATTCGGAATCTCTTCAGCAATGCTGTGCCAAAAAAGACAGACGTTAAGAACAGTGTCAAAGATGATGACATATTGGCCGATATATTGGGCGAGATAAAGGAAGAGCCAAGTGGCGAGAGCACCACGCCACAGCAGCCTAAAAGTTATCGCGCCTGCCAAAATTGTGACTGCCACACGAAAGTCCGAAGCGAACGCTGCAAAGGAGTACATGAACAACTTCTTAAACAATATAAAAATGCAGGAACAGGAGCGCCGTAAGAGCGAGGCTGGCAGCGATGATGAGATGCTGGAGCGCATACTGCAACCAAAAGCAACAATAATGCCCAACAAAAAGATCCCTCCATCCACAAGTAATGTTCCATTCAAAATCAAAAAAGAGAAATCTGACAAAAAGGACTCAGAGACCACGAAAGAACAAGAGAAAACTGATGAACCAAAAGATGAGATCTGTGACAATGATTTAGATTTCAGTTGCCTCGATGATGATGAAAATCAATTTGAAGTGGCCACGTCAAAGGCTAAGACAGAGGACAAGCCAGAGCCCCAAGTGGCAAAAGCAACTGTGGTGGTTCCAGTATCACAGCCAGAAGACATGAGCAAGCTACTTAGCAACTGGGAGTCCATATGCCAAATGGACGATGACTTCGAGAAGTCTGTGCTAACCAGCGATGTCGAGACCGTCACTTGCGCCGATCCTTCTGACGTCGAGCATCTGCGCTTTTGGTATTGGGAAGCCTGGGAAGATGCCCAAAAGTTGCCAGGCGAGGTATTCCTTTTCGGACGCACTGCCGACGGCAAATCCATATGTGTGCGTGTGCAGAACATCAATCGGGTGCTGTATTTGTTGCCTAGACAATATGTAAGTTTGTACCTTCGTTTCCCTGCGGATTAGCATTCTTATCAAATCAATCATTCACTTTTAGTTGCTGGATCCCATTACAAAAGAGCCCACCAAGCAGAAGGTGACTGTCGCCGACATGTACAAGGAGTTCGACACTCAAATTGCTTCTGAACTAAAGCTGGAAACATTCCGATCCCGTAAGGTGAGCAAGAACTTTGCCAACCACGCCATCGGCATTGATGTGCCGCACACCTGCGACTACCTAGAAGTTCATTACGATGGCAAGAAACCAGCTCCAAATTTGGCAAACAAAAAATATGATTCCATAGCGCACATTTTCGGTGCTAGCACCAATGCATTGGAACGTTTTCTATTGGAGCGCAAGATTAAGGGTCCCGGTTGGCTGCAAATCAGCGGTTTCAATGTGAATCCAGCACCCATTAGCTGGTGTAAGATGGACTTGACTGTTAGCGAGCCAAAGAACGTGGAGGTGCTGGTTGAGCAGGGAAAACCAACACCACCGCCGGCAATAACGCTGCTGACCCTCAATGTGCGCACCTCCATGAATCCAAAGACCCTTAGGAACGAGATCTGCATGATCTCAATGTTAACACACAATCGATTCCACATCGACAAGCCGGCGCCGCAGCCAGCCTTCAATCGTCACATGTGCGCCCTGACGCGACCCGCCGTCTCTAGTTGGCCCTTTGATTTGAACTTACAGTTGGGCAAGTATAAGTCGACAAAGATCTACAAGCATGACTCGGAGCGTGCATTGCTCAGCTGGTTTTTGGCACAGTACCAGCAGATTGATGCCGATCTAATAGTCACGTTTGATGCGATGGACTGCCAGCTGAATGTCATCACAGATCAAATTGTGGCCCTGAAAATCCCGCAATGGTCCCGCATGGGTCGCTTGCGTTTCACGCAATCGTTTGGCAAGCGCTTGCTCGATCATTTTGTTGGTCGCATGGTCTGCGATGTTAGGCGCTCAGCGGAGGAGTGCATACGTGCCAGATCGTATGATCTGCAAACACTCTGCCAGCAGGTGCTTAAGCTACAGGAAACCGAGCGTATGGATGTCAATGCCGATGATCTACTCGAGATGTATGAAAAGGGTGAGTATTCAATCGATCTTTGGTCTACAAACATTTTGTATTCATTGTCATTTCCATTGTAGGCGAGAACATTACCAAACTCATCTCGTTGACTATGCAAGACGCCTCCTACATGCTGCGTCTGATGTGCGAGCTAAACATCATGCCGCTGGCACTTCAGATCACGAACATCTGTGGCAACACGATGACGCGAACACTGCAAGGCGGTCGCTCTGAGCGTAATGAGTTCCTGCTGTTACACGCTTTTCATGAGAAAAACTACATAGTACCGGATAAACTGCCTCAGCGACGTGGCGCCACAGCCGCAGCCGCAGCCGATCCCGACGCCACTGGCAATGATACAACGACAGCAACTGCAGCTGGGCCGGCACGTAAGAAAGCTGCCTACGCTGGAGGTTTGGTGCTGGAACCCATGCGTGGTCTGTACGAGAAGTACGTACTGCTGATGGACTTCAATTCGCTGTACCCGAGCATTATACAGGAGTACAACATTTGTTTCACCACAGTGCATCAGCCAGTCGATGCGGAGCAGTTGCCTGTGCTGCCCGATTCGAGTGCTGAGCCTGGAATTCTACCGCTGCAATTGCGCCGTCTGGTTGAATCGCGTCGTCAAGTGAAGAAGCTTATGGCAATGCCGGATCTATCACCCGAGCTGCATATGCAGTATCACATACGACAGATGGCCCTGAAACTCACTGCGAATTCCATGTATGGCTGTCTGGGATTTGCGCATTCCCGTTTCTTTGCACAGCACCTTGCGGCACTGGTGACGCACAAGGGTCGTGAGATTCTCGTCAACACACAGCAATTGGTGCAGAAGCTCAACTATGATGTGGTCTATGGCGATACAGATTCACTGATGATTAACACAAATATAACAGACTACGATCAGGTTTATAAGATTGGTCACGCCATCAAGCAGAGTGTCAACAAGTTGTACAAACAGCTGGAGTTGGACATCGATGGTGTCTTCGCCTGTTTGCTGCTGCTAAAGAAGAAGAAATACGCCGCTGTCAAGCTGAGCAAAAACTCCAAGGGGATCTTGCAGCGTGAACAGGAACACAAGGGATTGGATATTGTGCGTCGCGATTGGTCACAACTGGCTGTTATGGTGGGCAAGGCGGTGCTTGATGAGGTGCTTGCTGAAAAGCCACTGGAGGATAAACTTGATGCAGTGCATGCACAACTGGGACGCATCAAGGAACAAATCGCGGAGTCCGCGGTACCGTTACCCCTCTATGTCATCACCAAACAACTGACCCGGGCACCCCAAGAGTATGCGAACAGTACATCGTTGCCGCATGTCCAAGTGGCCCTGCGCATGAACCGTGAACGCAATCGACGTTACAAAAAGGGTGACATGGTGGACTATGTGATTTGCTTGGATGGCAGTACAAACGCAGCCATGCAACGTGCTTATCATCTGGATGAGCTAAAGGGCAACGAAACACTCAAGCTGGATACTAACTACTATCTGGGTCATCAAATACATCCTGTGGTCACGCGCATGGTTGAGGTACTGGAGGGCACCGATGCCAGTCGCGTTGCCGAGTGCCTGGGCATGGATGCGAGCAAATTCAGACAGAATGCCCAACGGTAAGTAAAGAGTTAACTTGCTTTGTTGCTTATCCTAACTCGAAATCTTACTCCACAGCGCGCAGCAGGAACGATCTGAGGAAGCGGATGGTGAATCATTACAGAAAACCAAACTGCAACTGTATCGCCTTTGCGAGCCATTCCGTTTCAAGTGTGTAGCCTGCAAGACAGAGCAGCTGATGGCAAGCGCCTATCGGCCGGGCGCGAATAGTAGTCATGTGCCCGTATTGCAGCAGTGCGTCAATACGGATTGCCAGACAGCGCCATTGCAGTATCTGGTCAGCATACGCAATCAGCTGCAATTGAGCATGCGCAGCTATGTGCAGCGGTTCTACCGCAATTGGCTGGTATGCGATCATCCGGATTGCAACTACAATACAAGAAGCTATTCGATACGCCTGGAGATGCGGCGTCCTCGTTGTCTCAAGTGCAACAGTGGCTCCATGCTGCGTCAGTACTCGGAGCGGGATCTCTACAATCAGTTGTGCTACCTGCGATTCATATTCGACTTGAACAAGCAACAGTTGCATCAAAAACGTGAGTTTTTCCCACAAATTTGGATCGATTGTTTTTACTAATTTTGGGTGCATTTCCGCAGCCACTCTCACACCTGAACTGGAGCAGGCCTATCAATTGCTATTCGAGACAGTGGAACAGCAATTCCAAAGCTCCGGTTATGTTGTCATCTCACTTGGCAATATATTTGCGCGCAGCCTGGCGCTGTCGACGCTGCAGGAGCCGAAGAAAGAAATACGAGATGATGATTTGGTCGCCAGTAGTTTGGCCGACGTCTAGATTACACAATCAACCTGCTCCATTCTTTATTGGACACTCTAAAATCGTATAGTAATATATATATATATGTACATGTATGCACGTAAAGTCTTTGATTAACTAGCTTGTATTTAGTTTAAGAAGTTCTCCAGCGGAAAATGTCTAAAGGATTCGTTGAAAATGTCCGTAAACGCAGTGCTCACTAGCTCATTGATCATGGGTCGAACAAATGGCAATCCCAGCTGCCACATGCTGTTGATAACTCCATCGGCCAATTGATTCAACGGCTGACCCTGCAGCAGATCCCCAATGTGCAATTCCATGCCACCGATGCGATCCACCTCGACATGCACCTTGAGCAATGAACCAGGTGCGCCCACGCGTCGCACACTTGTTGTTTGACTAAAGCGGAAATTTGGTTGGTTAACGAAATCGATCGATGTATTCATGGATTGATTAGCACCTGTAATCGTAGAGGGTCAGATTCCAATGGCCCTGACGACGCAACTCTTTGCCCAACACTTTGGCTGCAAAGTCATACTGCCCCTCGAGACTTTTCTCTGGAAAGTATTGGGCATAGACAATGCGCTGATCTTCGGCATCGCTGTGAAACTTGGTAACCTCGGAGTGTGACCAGCCGTACTCGGAGACATTGCGTAAGATCAGTTTAAAACTGCCCGGGCCATGTGGATCACCGCGACGCAGTTCAACATAGGCTGCCCGATGCGGATCAAAGGGTTTAATGTTGTAGTCGGGTACACCTGGCGCAAAAGATCGTTTTAGATGAAGTGTTTGATCAAAGATCATAGACTTACCGGTGGTAAAATATGCTCTTAAATCATTGAAGACCTGTTTCATGCAATCATTGTAGTCATCGGCATGCGCTGGATCTTTGTGGCAGCGAGCAAGCAAATGCTTCAGATCCTCATCGACAGCAATTTGACTGGAGGCCTGAGCCGGCTGGGTAGCCAAGGCAACAACAATGATAACAACAATAAAGACGGCAGCCAAACGGCCGAGACAGTTACAGTTAGTGAGCAACTGTTGCGACATCTTGTAGTGTTCGCGCTATTTGTCTGTTAAATACAAGTTGTATTTTTTTTTACAGTTAAACGTTAAATACTAACACTAGTATGTGTGTTTATTATTGGATACTTTTTGATTTAATTGTTAGCAGGTGCGAAAAACAAAGAGAAATGACATTCAAAATGTAAGCTGAAGTTTTACAGCCTTACAGTACAGTTTTGGATTGACTGTCGACAGTTTGAGTGCGACTGGTGAGCAATTTCTAGTTTCATTAGGACTTAATGAAGGTTTAGTAACGTTTCATTTAATGATATTATAGACATGCAAAAACTTAATTTCATTAAGTACAAGTAATTTCCGCATTTGTACTAAACTCGTTTTAGTTGTACTTTACATGATATACTATATATTATAACTTATCAATATGTCGCAGATTGATTGAATCCCAAGTGTATTTCATGGACAAAGTGGTAAAGATATCATTTTAATGAGCAGCTGTTGTAATAGCATCGAATGATGGGATGCTTGCACTTGACCCCTTTTGGGTAAACCTTTTTACTACATACTATATATGTAGTGCCCTCTCGCTCTGCACCATATTGTTGTTGTTTTTGTTGTAGTTTGTCATTGTCCAAAAAGCGACATTAACGAGCGCTCGAGCGTACGGTTCGAGATAATAAATGTAAACAAAAGACTTGTACAAGACACATACTTGCGGTATGGCTAAATAATCGTTTGCTGAATGAATATCGCTTTTGGAAAAGCTCTTTGGGCACGAATGCAACACCAACAGCAATTGCAGCTTAAAGCCGGCACTGGCCAAACTAAAAATTGACCAAAGCAACAGTAAGTTAGTCAGTTAGTTGGGTAGTTGTTGTTGTTGTTGTTGCTAGAGTTGCTTGCAAATTGTGTAATTTCTCTTACGATTTGAAGCAGCGCAACAACGCGCTGTCTAGGCGGGTGTTTGAGAGTGTGTGCGTGTGCGTGTGTGTGTCTACAGTTTGAGAGTCGCGGCATTTACATTTGATTCTTTGCTTGTTTTCTTTTCAATCCCAAAAATGTCTTCCTAATATTTTCGGGAATCTTTCTGCACTTCGTATGCACAGCACGAGGCACTCAGATTTACAGTTAGCTGTGCCGAATACGCGACGCGACGCGACTTATTTTCTGCTGCGTGTGATTCATGCGAGCGGCAACTGGCAACTGGCTTCAAATTTCTGTCGGGCCAAAGAAGTGAGCGGTAATTTTTGGGAGACTGAGCCCCAGCTCGAAGTCTGCATTTCTCATGTATATGTATATATATTTTTTTAATTGCCGCCTAATTTCCTTATTATATATACCTCAGATATCTGTCTGTGACATGAACATGAATGCGCATTCGGTGTATAAACTGAGCTGAATTTAATAAGGCAACATCGTGGCGACATGTCTATAGGTTTTACCAGTCAAGTTCATGGTATTGAATATTTTGATATATTATGGTGCGTGCTTAGAAACTCAAACGGGAGCAGCAGCTCCATATATATATGGGTTGGCATCTTAGTATGTGTAAGTGATCTCAACGAGCCGATCACTGCAAGAAGGCTAACTCGACAATTCGGTAGCTTGTTAATTGCACGTGAATTGAAGCAAGGTCAAGTTTGAATATCAAAGTCAAAGAGCGCTTCCAACAAAATTTGGACTTATTAAAATTTGCTCTTTTTCATTTTTTTCTATTGAAAAAAGGTATTTCCCGGCTTATCGATAATTTTAATTTTAAACACATTTTAAGACAGTTGTATACATTTTTTCTCAAAAGTTGGTAACACTGGCTAGATCAATTCACATGAATAGTGAAAAAAAAAATTAAACGGAATTTCATTGTAGCAAAAAAATGTGGAACGCTTCACGATTTTGCGTGTCATCCTTGCGCAGGGGCCATGCTAATCTTCTCTGTATCGTTCCAATTTTAGTATATGTTCTGCCGAAGCAAGAACGAAGTGTGCTCGTCAAATGCGCTATTTATATTTCAACCCTGCGGAATAACAACTTGGGAATTATAAGCAATGCTACGGCAACAGCCGAAATCACACACGAGGGTTGAATTTTATTATGCGTGTGTATGTATGTATATGCTACGTATGTCATACAAATACATACACAGCACACAAACATGCTGCATGCTGAGTTCTTATCTGGAACTCTAAATTTAGCAGTAATATAATAATTTCTATTACATTTTTTTTTTTTTACGATTTTTTCTATGTTTTTCATAGCTTGCCGGAAATTGTCAATTTGACTTATACTAAATATATGTATATATTATGTGTAAATTAATCAAGTCTCCATGTTCCAGAAGTTTTCAACATTTTGTGTGCCTAATCTTTATACTCGGGTTCCAAGTATTTCTGATTCAACTTTTGCCATCGCGCCCGCTGATACCATAAGGGAAAGCGATTCGGCAAGCGTTTATGTGGTTGATCCAGTCTCTCCTTAACCATTGCCGGACATATCCACATATTAGTAGGATCTCTGCACTCATTGCACCTGCACTCTAGCCCGCGCGCACAAGGAATGGATTCGTTGCATTCCTCGCCAGATTGCGCTGCGCATATGTACGCAATGGTACAGCCGTTTGTGTCCAGAACGGTTCCATAGTCATTGCAATTTGGTTCCTTTAGCTCACGACACTTGAAATCAAAGTAATTGCTGTAAGGGGAAGTCAAAGGTCACAGCACAATTAGAATGTAGCATAAAATGACTGATGCTGTTGTCGAAAGACTCACAGACTCTTTGCCCGGCATTGATGCCAAATGACCAGGAGAAATAGAAAACCGAATATGATCCGGAGGCTGCCGAATCCAGCTTGGTGCACGTGTTGTTGATTGCGCATCATCTTAGTATGCGTAGCCTGTGCCAGGACAACTTCTTGTGGCTGCCATCGGCATATTGGTTTCCTTTTATACTCATTTAGAAAGTGGAACTTACTTACGAATCATATAATGCAATTCAAATCTATGTAAATTTATCATTGATTAATTAATCAAATTAAGTGCTCAATCGATTCACAGTAAAATTGTGCAGCGAAGCATAGGAGTTTTGTGTCGGTCGGTCAGTTCAAGGATAATGATGATGATTCAATGCCAATGCCAGAAGACCAAGATTTAAGCAAGTATTCACTGGTTTCCAGAGTGACAGCTATATTAATTGCAACTAAAGATTAGATTTATTTAACCCGCTCGGGGCTGATTGAAAACGAATAACAATTTATTTGGATTCTAACTTGGCTTTTAAATGAAAACAATGAGGTTGATTAGGTTAATTTACATAAGTAGGTCTTAAATTGAATTAATAAAAAAAACTTAAATGCTTGAATAGTTCATGTGAATAGTTAGTTATCTTCTATATTCTAATAATGAGTATCTGTGCCATTCGCTGTCAAATTTCTGGCAGTAATTAACATTAAATACAACTAGTTTCAAAATACATAAGTATTATTAACTTGGAGCTATGCAGAACTACAGCGTTGCTTGAACCTATTAATGTCATAAGTTTTCAGTTGCTTGCCCTTATTATCGTTGAAATTTATGAAATCCATAATCAAGGCGCTAGCGTAAATGGTTCTACGATGGTTGGTATATCTAAAATAATGATATAGAATATTAGTTAGACTTATGCCAGACACTGTAGAAGATCAATCTTACCTTGCCGGCATTTGAGATTTAATACTGCTGCGTGCTACCAATATTCCTAAATAGGGACAGATCGCGTATTGTAAGAAATCAAACGATGAGTAATATTTGAAAAACTCTTTTAGTTGTTCACGTGTTTCTATTTGACCCATTAAGATTTTTTTCATTGAAAACTCAGAAAGCTCGATTTTGTTAAATGATTCGATCCATGCTGTAACAAAGTAATATAAATGCATTGTTAATTACTTTATATATAAGGGAAATACCAAAACTTACGTCCCACTGATGTATATAAGTTTTTTTGCAGCTTATCGATTCCGGGTAGGTGACTCTTTATTTGCAGGAAGAAAATAACCATCAGGATAATTATATGACCACGGAAACCCTCGTGGAGATTATTCAAACGTGTCCATTCACGCAAGAAGATCACCATATAACGAGCTACGGGCTGAAGCTCAAAAAGATATAAGACCAATTCGTTTTGTTTGACAGTCATGGGGTTTGTGAAACTTATATCGATGTGTAATTTTTGTGGCTTATAGACTACGCACACAATTGGACATCTGCCACCACGATTTTCCAAGAATTCCCAATTCGGTTGATTGCGAAACGCAGAAGCAATATCACATTGCACTTGCGACATTCTGGTAGAATCGGAATAATCGATAAAATTATCTGAGATTGTTAAAAAATGATAATGATAAGTACTTAGTTTAACTTCATAAAGATGTAACCATCTGACCTTTTTTCACATAAATGTCCAAATCGGAATCTTTCTGAGCAACGCCCATAACACGTGAGCCAAATGAATAAACCCAAAATTTACTTGTTGGAAATCGTTTTTGTAAAACTTCCATTATCGCATCTTCAATTTCGGAAGTATGATTCATTTTAATCTCATTGGCTGCGGCAACATTTGCCATGAGGTTTGACCAAAAAGTTGCAGAATCTTTATAAAAACAAATAATTTAAAAACAATAAAATCAACAAGTCTGTGATAAATTTAATTTTCTTAACTTACTGATTGACATCTTGGACATCAGTTACCGTGAAACGATATGTTGTGCGGACTGAACTGTTTTTGATTATTCCCCTTACTAATTTTGAATTAGAGTGACCAGCGCACACAATAGTATTGTCAAAACATCGAAAGTATCGCTAGGGTGGAGTATCTTAGTTTTTGGAACCTTTGATTGTTTTCTCACATTACACAGCACTTTTATTTGAAGTTGCACTCAAGTACCTAAGCTGTTTAGGCAAAATGTACATAGGATAGTACAGCATAGACCCATTCTCCAATTTGCAATGTGATCGGTATGAGCACAGAAGTTTTTGATGTCAACGCATTTCATATTTCTAAGTTTTCTTATATTGCAAGTTCAAGTTTTTGTTGGAAAAGTCAAATAATAATGTTACATTTGGCTTAAACAGCTGTGCATCGATAGACATCTATCGGTGAAAACAGCTGATCGTTAGTGGCGACATCTATCGGCAGATCGCTAATGTGAACTTGATGAAACTAAAAAAAAAAATAGCCTTCTCTAAGGCGGAGCCAAATTGAAATTAGCCAGTGTTGTTGTAGTGTGTAACACAATATTTATTTATTCGCATTTTCACACACTTAATTCGTTTTGATACACTTAATTTCCCTAAACATATGTGTACACACTTATTTATTGCAAGCTCTCAGTTTTGTTGCTGTCGCAGCTTTGCGAGGCTTACACTAATCACTTTGTTGCTCTTATCAGGCGGGACGGCGTCTAAGTGTGCTCGGTATCAGTTAGGATGTGAAGAGGGCAGAAGAGGAGGGGAACTCTCTCCGCACGGTCGACTGTTTAGATCAGAGCTGATACGAGGCGTTGTTAAAAGTGTTGCGATGCATGGGAATCTGCGCTCTCAGTGCTGGAACACACAGCGAACGATAAAGACTTGCCGGATACTCAGGTGCAAATGGTCGTGGACAAGGTTGTGTTGGCCTATTCGGGTGGCCTGGACACGAGCTGCATACTTAAGTGGCTGCTCGACCAGGGATACGAGGTCATATGCGTGCTGGCCGATGTGGGGCAGCAGGAGGACTTTGTGGCAGCGCGTCAAAAGGCGCTGAGCATCGGAGCCAAAGAGGTGGGTGGCAGCACATAGTGCACTTCAGTCTTATCGCAAATCGCCTTCGTCTTGGCAGGTAATCGTCGCTGATGTTAAGCAAAATTTCGTTAAGCATTACATTTGGCCAGCAATCCAAATGGGCCTTATCTACGAGGAGCGTTATCTGCTCGGCACTTCGTTGGCGCGACCCTGCATCAGTGTGGCCCTCATCGAGGCTGCTAAGCAGCACGGGGCCAAGTACTTGGCACATGGAGCGACCGGCAAAGGCAACGATCAGGTGCGCTTCGAGCTGTGCGCCTATGCCCTGCAGCCGGACTTGAAGGTAACTAAAGCAGTATACCATATAATGTAGCATATACTATATTTGATATGTCATTCAGATCATTGCACCTTGGCGCGACTTGGAGTTCTGCAATCGCTTTCAGGGCCGTCAGGATTTGATTGCCTATGCCCAGGCAAATGGGATTGAGGTAACAGCCAAGCCTGCTACACCCTGGAGCACAGATGCCAATATGCTACACATTAGCTACGAGTCTGGTGTGCTCGAGGATCCCAATGTTGTGGCACCTAGCAATCTATACGAATTGACTCTTGATCCAGTGACGCAGTCATCGGTGCGACCCACACGTGTTTGCGTTCACTTTGCTCAAGGATTGCCCACGTGCGTCGTGGATCTGGCCAGCAATCGTGCGTACTCAACTCCAATGGATATGCTTACGTTCCTCAATGATCTGGGCGGCAAATATGGCATTGGACGCATCGATATTGTGGAGAATCGTTATGTGGGACTGAAATCGCGTGGCGTCTATGAGACACCTGGTGGCACTATACTCTATACAGCGCATCAGGATCTGGAGGTGTTCGCCCTGGATCGCGAAGTGTTGCGCACCAAGCAACTCTTACGCGATCGCATGTCCGACTATGTCTACAATGGATTCTGGTTTAGTCCCGAGGCTATCTATGTGCGACGTTGTATACAGTTGGCGCAAGAGCGCGTTTCCGGCCAGGTGACTGTGGAATTGTCGCCAGGCTATTGTCGCGCCATTGCACGCAAGGCCGAGGAGCAGGTGGGCGCACTCTATAATAAACAACTGGTGTCTATGGACGAGCATGGCGGCTATGTGCCACAGGATGCTGGTGGTTTCATTGCCATCAATGCGGTGCGCATACGAGAGCACGTACGTGCCTTCGGTCCCTATCGAGTTGAGGAGCAGCAGCAGAAGAAATGAAGAAGTCTGTACGAAAAAAAAACGATTCATTATTAAAGTTTGATTTGAAAGAAATATCTATATATGATGTATAAAATTTACTATATATTTACTGATATGATATTCTATTTAATATTTTCCCAGACTTGTTCACATTTTGCCAGATTTGTTCAGTTTATTTATCGAGCTAATAGGCGAATATTATTTAATGTGAAGCACAAATAATAAGTAATATTTGTGTAGGTAGTAAATTGTCAGCGAGAAATCTAATTCCCAATTGCATTAGTTCTGCTTTTGAATACACTCAGGGCGAACTCGGGGAGAACTCTCAGGGCCCACTGGGATTCGCTATTGGACTTTTGCGCTTATTTGCACGAGCAAATAATGCGAGCACTTCTATTATTATAACAAATACGGAAATACAGGAAGCGCTGGCAAAACACATAAAGGCTCTGCATATGTGTGTGTGTGTGTGTTTACTAAATATAGTCGAGAAATTTGTGCATTTACTTGTCGGACTTGTATACTATAATATTCTGAGCCAGATGAATGATATTATAAGCCGTAGTAACAACAAGAAAACGTCAACTGAAGTTTGGCAACGGCGCAAAGTGCAAATACACACTTTGGGATAGCTGAATAGAGCCAGTGCAAATGAATAAAAATAATTTTATTATGTGAAATATTTAGAACTCTTTGAATGCGATTATTTGAAGTATATTCTATACACAGAATCAATCTCAATTTATTAATTATAATAGGTATAGTTTTTATTGTCTAGCCCAATTTTACCGTAAAGCGTATATATGTAGTTTATCGATAGGGTTGCCATGTCATGGAATAAATTTAGAGCCAGCCCGCTTGTATCAAAGTGTTTCTATGTTTGCACACAAAGTTTCTGGCAAAAGGACAACCTCAGCGACCATTTTAGTCAGCCAACCCTGGACAGACATCTATCCATCAGTTTCAGTTTCGTGACAGCGCCTATTTGGAGTTATTGTTGTTGTTCCTGTTGTCCTTTTGTTGGCTTCGGTGAGGCAGCGTGACCGACGCTGGGACACGATCGGACAACGTTGACATTTCAACTTTGTATTTAACAGCAAAACAACAGGGCCAAAGCAGGGTATATATGTGTGTGCATGTATAAAGTATAAAAGGATACCCGATATAAATAGACGAGGGCCAGAGAGTGTGACAGAGAGAGAGAGAGAGAAAGCACATTGCCCCAGCATAAATGTTGAAAAAGTTAAGCGCTCGGTTTTGCGGGATTATTTGCGAGTTTCAAAGGATGTTGCCAGCCTTTGGCCAAAGCCTGCTCTCCCTCTCTCACTCCCTCTCTGTCTGCCTGTCTCTGTCTTTATCTCTTACATTCAGCGATAGCAAGTGCAACTTTTGCAGCTCTCTAGAGAGTTTTTTTCTTTTATGTGCGCTTAACTTTTATTGAATTTGTTAAATGAAATCAAAGGTTAACTTTGTCAAAGTGTGAAATATAATTACAGGCAAGTTGAGCAGCGCAAAGAGACGACAAACTATCATATATTATTAGGATATGATAGATATCTTTGAAAATTACAAATAAATACAAGATAAAATAGAATTACTCATGTTTAAATGCCATGGAGATACGCGTAGTTATGAAATTAGAATTGCGCGTAATTTCTAGCTAGTGCACTGCTCCTCTCGCTCCCTTCCTTTCTCACTCCTCCTCCTTCTCTCTCCGAGTTGTCAGAAGAACCCACAGCAACGAGCAACAATTTATGCCCAGCGGGAGCTGGTCCGAGTTCCAGGCACGCCCAATACTTTCAGCAAACATAAATTTATTTATGAGCATGTGGCATGGTAGTCTGCTCGTGCTCGTGCTCCTGCTTCTGCCCACGCCCTGCTGGATACCCAGCTGCAGGCAGTGGGAGATGGAGTCACAGTTGCCATCATCGTCTCGTAGCTACTTCCGCCGCCGCTGACGCCGCTTACAAATTGCTTGAGGGCGAATTTTAATTATTCTTCATTGTTTTGATAGCAACGCGTGCTGCTCCCTTGTGGGTTGGGGCAGGGAGGGGCACATGGATGCAGCTGCAACTGGACAACGACCACTACCGCAGCGTGATGCCCCTGGCCAACGCTTCACAGGCTTTTCATCCATTTGGATTTGGATTTTGACCTGGGAGAGAAGGCTAAGCCCAGCTGGAGGAGCAGTGTGGGATGTCATCAAGTCGAGCGGTCTCATAGACAAACATTGATTATTCTTTGGTCATTCTCTTTTCGCCATCTGCTTATTTGATTTTCGGCAAGTTAGATAAGACTGAGGACTGAGGAGGCATCAGGTGTCTGCAAGAGATTCGCACTGAAAGTCTTCAAGTATTCGCAATTATATAAAGGGAGGCACAATTACTGCCGCTGGCACTGAGTTCTGTCATAGTTTCGTTGACATTCTCTGCTCTTCTTCTTTCCTTTCTCCCTGTCATTTCTTGTGCCTTTGCCAAGGGACAGCGACTTCGAGGATGCTGCCAGAGTGAAAGGCAGGAAGTCAGGGATGGGTTTTATTATTGAAATTTGTTTGCGTTGACTTTGTAGTTGGCGCTGGCCCTTTGGCATCGCATCCCTTTCTGTAATTAAATGCAGACAAACTGAAAATCAGGTCACTCATACGCCCCGTTGAACAGGGCTCACCCTCTACCCCCTCCCTGCTCCCGCTGCTGTCGCAAAACTTGAATTTCAAATTAATTTTTATAAATAGCTTTTAAAATTATTACACTCCTCTCTGGGCCACTTGGTCTGGTCGCAGCTGCAACTAACGCAACTTACCAACTGCCGCTGCCACTGCCACTGATTGGTCCAGGGGGGGGATACTTATTTTTTTTGGCCTGCGATTTTAATTAATTTGTCAACCCCCAAAAAAATAAAGGGAAATATCACCTGACCCGGTGGCTAGCTGGTGCCCAAGTAGTTCCATTATCCCCTCTTTAAAACTTCACCAAATCGGCATCGCTTTGAATCCTTTAAGGAATGCAAATATCCACACAAGTTTCAAACAGTTTTGGGGAACAAAGTTTTCTTTTGAAGTCGTTAAAAGTCGCCAAAAGTTGCAGCCCGACAGACTGGACAGGCTATGTATAGTGGGTGCAGTCGGGCATGGCTGCCATGGGCTAATCCAAGTCTATGCATAATGTAAGACAGTAGTGACTGTTTTAGAAAACATTTCCAAAAAAAAAAGTAGACAAAATCAAGCACAGTTTAAGTTTAATTTGATTTACACAGTTTGCAGTTTAAGTTAGCTAAATAAATCAAGTCAAATGTGCCCAGAGCAAGAATATATACTAAAAGTCCAATTGGATCGATCCACCTATAATTAAATAATAAAAATCCTATTGATCCGATAAACAAATTTCAAAAAGCTGTATAGAACTTAAAGGTTGAAGAAACTTATAGAAATTAAAAAATAATTTATTTATTTATTTTATAATCACCTAAAATATTTATTAAACAAGAAAGCAAGGCTACCTTCGGCTTGCCGAAGGTTTCATACTCTTGCTGTCGGTTTCTGTTCTTTATTGAACAATTATAACAGTACATCGAACGACCAAACTTATATTTTGATGTGGTAAGTCTGATAGCTACATATATCTTGAAATATAAGGTAAATCGAACGATAGGCTCCATGGCAGCTATACGATATATCAGTCCGATCTGGCCCGTTCCGATTTATTTACAGCGTACAGCAATAAGAAGCTTGTGTGCCAAGTTTCATGAAGATAGCTCAAAAACTGAGAGACTTACAGGGAGGACCATTGCTTAAATTTCCAAAATATCAAAAAATTTTAAAAGGTCTATTATGATATTATTTAAATGTAGAATCACTCAGATAATCAAAACATAAACAAAATGTCATTCCGCGTGAAAATCGTTTGATTTATAAGAAAGTTATGATCGGTGTAAAATGAGGGTACCAGGCCTGTTGAGTGTGTTACATGTCTAATTTTTGGACCATTTCGACATGATTTTTGGGCCAAAATTAAGTATAGTCTAAAATCGATTTAAACACTTGTTTATTACTAATTTTGACCTCCGCAATCGATTAAAATTAAAACCTCGCGATTTAAAATTTTGAAAAAAATAGTTTTTGAAATTTTACAGGGGGGACCACTGTCTAAATTTCCAAAATATCAATAAAATTTCAAAAGGTCTATTATGATAAAAAAAAAACAAAAAAACTTCTGGCTAAAATTAATATACCCTCTGCAAGGGTATAATAAAAATATATATAGTAGTACCTTTAAATAGGTACCCCTCCATTAATATCATAACGTGCTGCGAGCAGCTGCTGCAGTTCTCAATATTAATAATGAAAATGGCTAAATAAATTTTCCTAAACCATTTTTCCCGATTTTCCCTGGGCCCGTTGTTGTTGCTGCTGCTGCTGCTGCTGTAGAACGTGGCAGATTATGCTGTATTATCACCTGTAATTCCTTATTGGCAATCAAAACTTTGCCGCATGCAGCACGCGGCACAGCGAGACGCGATGCGATGCGATGCGACGCGACGCGACGGGGTGCGCTTCTCTTTCCCTCACAATGTTATCGTATTTTTCTACTTTCAATAAAAAGCAAAATCTGCGCATGCAGCCAAACTTTTAATTTTATTGGTAAACTTGGTGCGAGTGGACACGGTATGCGCCCCCTGTAGGAGGCGTGGTCAAGAACGTAGTAACATTCCCCCCTCCCCACTGTGTAGCGGACTTTGTAAGTAATCGAAAAGTTTGATTTGCAGCTTAGTTACACAACAGTTTGAAGATGGAATCGTCAATAAGTTTCAAGCTGAAACAATTACCTCCCCCCGAAATAGATCAGGATAAGGAAGATCAAGATTTTATACTCTTATATGAAAACTGTAATATAATATTTAATTTCTATCACATTTTCAATATTTGTGCTGAGAAATTTTAGCTGATTGTATAAGATTTTGCTAGAGCAGCAGCTTATTTATATACCCTGTAATGAAAAAACTTGCCCGTAGGAATATACCATGGCAACATATGTAGTTTATTTTTTTAAAAAAAATATACTGTACTCTCTAGAAATTTAAAACAATCTACTAGCAATGTTAAAGACAAAATCTGGAATCTAAAATTGAAAACTTCAGGTATTAATCAATAGAAAAACGCTCCCAACTTCGCTTGCACTCTGCTAATAATATCTCACGTTTACTATAATATGGGACGGGGGGCAACTCGTTGTGCCGCTTTGCCCTAATTAAGTAAAAACAATAAGGGGAATAAAAATGAGAGAAAGAAAAGAAACGAAAATAAAAGATGAAATAGAAATGGAAACTTGAGCAAATGACTCAACAATGCTGCAGTGGCAACTGGGCTCCTTCTCCTTGTTCCTTCTCCTTTCTCTTTCTCCTTGTTCTTTCTTTGTTTTCTTGCAACTGGAATTAAAACTAAGCACTTCAGAGCACACAACTCGCATAAATAGAGCAGAGGGCAGAGGGGTGCGGTGGCCTAGCCCAGAAATATGTACTTCAAAAATCGTAAAATTGAAATTATAATTGCAACTGCAACTGATTCGAAAAGGTCTTTGTTTTCCAGACAAGGAGAGGTTGCTCCCTCTCTCTCTCTTTCTACATATATAGTATAGTATAGCAAGTATACTATTGCGGGCAGAAATCGACGCGTTCGTCGGCTATGAAAGTTGCTCTAATTATGGTCTTAACTTGCTGAATACTTAAAATGCTTGTCAAATAATAATTACTTCGGTTGCCAAAATAAAATACGAGCGCGCTTGCAATTTTCTTTCTTTAATTGCGGTACCATCCCCCCTCATATATAACCAGTTCTCTCCTTGTGCACATTCCCCGTGTAACATACATAGTTCATGTTCCGATTAACAAACGATACACACACAGTTGGGGGAAAGACTGGAATTCGCGACTTTTAGTCCGGCATTTGCCTGTCTAGGGGGGAGTGGAGGGGGGGAGAGGTATATGCGTAAGCCTGAATCCTTGCCAAGTGCATGTGGCATGCCGGATGTTGTGACATTTGGGAAAGTGCACAACAATTTCTAGCGCATTTCAACACAAAGAAAGAGAGAGAGAGAGAGAGAGAGCGACATAGAGAATGTGCCCCGATAGCACTTTGTGTGACTCGCATTTTTTCGACTGCGCTCAGTGTGATACGACAGCGGTTTGTTTTTTTTTTTTCTTTACCTTTTTCCGAATTTTTTACTGACATTTTTGCCAAATATTTAAAAAGTTTGCCCACTCTCTCTTTTGTGTTGCCATTGAATTTGACATTCTATATCCATCCGTTTGCCGGGGCTCGAGAGCTCAAAAGCTCACGGGGCGAATCATTGATGGATTTCGCTAGGGGGGAACATACTATATACCCATATATGTAGTTCTCTCTGATTGAAGTTCTGACTTTTTTGTGTGTCAGTTCTCTAAATTTTACTATCAATACGCTGGATTTTTCGTTTCGTTTAGTTAAACTTAAATTTCTGACTTTTGCATCGTAGTATTTAGACAAACTTTATGCTCTTATCCCCCCATACATACATACATATCTCTGAAGTTTCTCGGAAGTTTTGACTCTCTCACTCGAAACTTGAAATTATTTTTAAGCACGAGGTAACTGTAAATTGCACGAAAACCAATTGAGGGAATGGGCAAGGAAATTGTTTTGTGCCAGAGCATTTGTGTTTCCCCTGCACTAGGATGATATTCTTGTACTGTATATAGGAAAGTGTGGTAGGGGGGACAGGACAGTAAAATATACTTAGATGTTGCCTTTTCGCTGCTGCAAGTTACCGCTTATTGTAGCTCGATTTGGATGGTCTGCAACGAGGGAATGCGCCATGTTAAATGTGTGTGTGTGTGTGTGTGTGTGTGAGTGTGTGTGTGCCAAAGGTCTCACGTTGTGTGTGTGTGTGATTAAAGGAGGGCAGAAGCTGCTGCAAAAGTGTTTGTTGTATGCAGCTGATTGCAAAGGATTTTATGGTTGTCATTGGAGCGGTTGCTTCTGCTGCTGCTGCTGTCTTTATTGTTGTTGTTGTTGTTGTTGCTGCTGCTGTTTGCACTGTATCTGCTGCAGTTGCTGGCGACAATGCAAAGCACACACACACACACGCAGAGGCACAGATCGCCACCTAGCAAGGGGCAGCTGATGCAACGCGCTTAAGTGCAGTCGGTTGCCAGTGGCAAAGTGCTGGGATTGCTTGTTGCCACGTAAGGTGCCGTTGCAGTGGCACAACATGAGCCCATGACAACAGCAACAGCAACAGCAGCAGCAGCAACAACTGCAATCGAAGTTGCAGTAAAATGCCAACATCAGCATTACATGCGGCAATTGCTGCTGCGGATTTGCAGTTTAATGTCGATGCTAACGAAATGAAAACGGAACCGGAAATACAAGCACATGTGTGTGCTTGTTCCTGTGTCTGTGTGTGCAAGCGTGGCGCGGTCTACTCTATTGCCACAGCAACTGCCCCACAGTCCTGATTAGCTTGCCAATCGCCAAGGCGCTGGCAGTGTAGCACGTTTGATTGCAGCCTGTTCCCAGCATGCACCATATTCGATTTAAGCTTGATATCGTGCTTGTACTTGTATATATCAAGTCTGAATATAGTCAAACTGCGATTTACAATTATTGTTTTTAATACACACTCCATTTTGGGCAATTCGAATGTGAATTAACAGCACACAATCGATTTAGCGTCAAAACTTCGATTAACAATCGGAATTAAAGCCGTGTTATCGATTTGCCGCCACCCAAAACACTTGAAGAATTAATTTTAAGTATTTTTGGTGTGCACACAGTGACAGTAGACAGGGCTGCCAACTCGGTTTTATTTTGTTAAATATGGCTGCATTTTACTGCCAACTGTGAATCAGGGAAAGCGGGAATTTCCCTTTTTTATTAAATTAAATTATTATTAAAAATGTATTATTCAATTTGTATACCCTTTGTTGTCCACTACTAATGGGTATAATTAGCCTGCTTTAAAAGCTACTTTCGTAAAATAGCGGAAAATCAGCAGACTGCACGTGCCTGAAATGGGTTCCGTTTGCCGAAAGCTTGGCTATTGTTGGAGTAACCGATCCCCCACTCCCCGGGGGGGTGGGTCTCCCTTTACCTGGCACAATACGAAAAGAAAAAAAAAACTTTTATGTTGTTTCTTTATCAAACGCATTGATTCGATTCCGAAGCTTGCAAGGCATTTACATTTGCCCGCACATCGCTTAGCTGCTTCGTGTGTGTGTGCTCGTTAACAAAAGATACTTATGTCTGTGCATGTATCTTTCGGATACACTCTCTGGCATTCAACCACTGTGCGGGCGTGTGTGCGACGTATCTTCTACTCGCTCCCTTTCCCTTTTTGCTTGGTTAGATTTAAATGCTGAAATTTCAATGCTGCACACATCACGTTTCAATGCTGAACCTCCTCCACGTCCTCCTCCGACTCCGCCTTAAGGACATATGGTATGCACAGCATTGAATACCGAATATCTTGCTAGCTATACGAGTGGGGATATTTTTTTGTGGGGGGTGGGGCGGAACACGTGAAAGTGTAATCACTTGTACTTAATATGCAGATGATGACAATGTGACAATCAAAATGATTCCAGGTCGCCGCTGTTATCCACGTCTGGTGGGCACACACACTCGACTTGTGTGTGACGTTATGGCAATCTGATTATTATTATTATCGTTAGAAGTAATGTCTTCCCTTCGCATGCAAATCGGATATTCCCGCGCAGATTTTCCACAGCCAGCGCGAAGGCATTAGCCTGCCTCCTTTGAATTCTAAAAAGGCAATTTGTTTTTATTTCGATCACTTTCAAATTGTTTGCAAACGCATAGCATATATACGTATTTATTATTTTTATTTTTTTTTAGAATTTTCACTAATGGGTTAACTAATCGTTTTGAGTGTTTAGATAGTTATGGGTATAACTAGAAGGATTAATTGAATTGGTTTACGTTTTTTCTACGAAATTCACGAATTATATATGATGTAGAACACGAATAAATATACTGTAGCTGTTAACATATATTTTCTTAAGGAACTCACTTCACCTCATAATATATTTGTACATATTTTCTTTATTAAATAATTTACTGTAGTTATAGCAAGAAAATAAACTGCCTGCCAAAGTTGCTCAGAAAAACTTAAGTGTGTTTGTGTGTGTGCTAAGAATACGAATGTGTAAATAAATTGTGTTCCTGTGAAGGCGCACAAAGCGGACGCCCCGACTTTTCCCAACTGACCCAATGCAATATATAGGGGGCAAGTAAAAACAACAACAACTGACGGCCATGACGAACTTGCGAACACTCTACGGTCAGCTGGGATGGTTCAACTTTAACTTGTGCAGACGCGTGCGGCACGTTAAGATTTTTGCACTCTGCCACATGTTGCACGTCGGCAACAACGAGCTGAGGTTTATTTCGTGTTTTCTTTTGTGCTTTTTATTTTTTTTTTTCACGCCCATTGCCATTGCCCCCTAATGAGACGTGTCGTTGACTGACCTACAGCAGGCGGTGGTCTGTCTGAGAGCCGTCTGGATGTGAAAAGTAAGTGTCCTGCTCTATGCCAAATTGCATTTACGAACTCAGTTTAAGTTTAACGAAATTACGTATACGTACCGAGGTACTGAGACATCCAAAATATATTATCTCAAAAGTGTGCCCACTATTTCATACACTTACTGTGTCACTTCTATTGTGCAATTTACTTGTGGTATTTCAAATTAGTTTTGAAAAATATTGATTTCTTCTTCAAGAGTATTTACACTTAGCATAATTTAATTAAAAATGTTCATGTTCGCATGGTTTGAGAATGCAGCGGGTTTCTTATAGCATATATAGTACACGCAGAGTGAATGTTTTTCCACATGCCGCCCGCATATGTTGTCAAGTTTAATTGCTTTATAAAGCCGCAAAACAAATGCTGCCTTCTTCTGTGTCGCCGACAGGCAGAACATAGACAAAGAAATACCTTCATGCTCCTCCCAGCATTGTCTCTGCCAGCGAAGGAGTTAAAACATGTAGGCGGCAACCCAAGAAGACAGAAACAATTACACACAGCGAAGAAAGAGACAGAAATAAGTGACAGTATGAAGGCGGGGGGGAGTGGGGTGAAAGAGACTTTTAACAACAGCTCGAAAGGCAATTTTAACTTTTGCGTATACCTCATAGAAAAGTACTTTGAGCATTGTAATATTAGGGGGCGCCTCGAGCGACCATTTTGCACACTTGCGTATCCTTTATGCAGTATGAAAAGGTTCTGAATAGACTAAGCATATGTTGGGCTCATTGTGGTTCTCTCTGTAACAGAATGGAAGACAAACCTATGGCCGCAGCTAATTGGATTAGAGACAATATGATGTACGATTTTTTTCTTGCTTATCTCTATTTAATTATTTAAAATTTGGTTTACAATTTAGTTTCCGAAAATTTTATACATTAAATTTGCATTGTTCTTCATATTTCAGATTCCATTTTTCTTTTTTTAACTTCAATTTTGATGTTCCAAATTCCTGATGAGTATTCTTGTGAGTATAGCAAGATTAGGTTTTCAATATTTGAAAATAAATTGTGTTGTCAAGTGGATTAGACCTTTCATGCCTCCCTTCCATCCCTCCTAAGCTTCAATATCAATATTCCAAGAATAGTAATATTCGTGAAATATGCGATCATATTCTCAACAATTATTCCCTTGAATTTGCAAAATATTCTATAATATTCTATGCAATATCATTGATCAGTCCGTTGTAAAGGCCTGCAATTTGAATTGCGGTTCATTAGAATAAACCCCATGGTATCAAAACCCAGTTCATTGGCAAGTGAACTTATTCAGGTGGAAATAATGTTGCTATGTTTGAGCAGTACGCAATGATGGTGATATCCGATTTGCCGGGAAACACTTGTCCCAGGAATTCGAGTAACGCAGGTTGCTGGCTAACAATCTCGTGATACTCTTCATATGATATAACTCCGTCCTTATCTAAATCAAATTTGTTGAATATATACTCGACCATATCCTGTAAAGAATATATGCAGCCGTTTTATTGGTATATATTATGTAATTCTAAGTCAACCCCTACTTTCCTAAAAATCAAACGATTTTCACGGGGAATGACATTTTGATATTATGGAAATTTAGGTAAGGGTCCCACCTTTGATTTTTCAATATTAATTTTTGTTTTAATTTTAAATCAAGTTGTGCAGAATTCTTTGTTTTAAATATAAGTGTGATCACACATTCATTCATTCGGAATTGATCGATTGATTGTTTCACTTAACTTACCGCTTGTAATTCCTTGACCTCATCGTCATCATCTCCATGAAAATAGTCTGATACAGCCAATCCGACAGTTTCACGATTCAGTAAGCCAGTGGAAGATGTTGTGTAGACCTAGAAGGTGTGAAATTACAAAGATATGTCCGTAGATTTATCCATAGAAGACTAACTTTAAATGCAAATTGCATGCGTTCCTCAAGGTCAGTGCTCAGAAATACCGTGAACAGCTTCATCCAGGCTTCCGGACTTATATAGGTTACATCGTTAGATATATTCAATAAAATACGTTCAATAATAGTCATATCATAGATGCGAAACAGAACCAGAAACAGGTTATAGATCTGTTTCTTTTTCATCTGCTTGGCAGTCGGTCCATTCATGCGCACAAACTTATAGTAGACAATCAGCAGACAGACAACTTCGGTGTTATTAAACTCTGTGATTGCGGTAAAATTCTTTATCTGACTACTGTAAAGCGTTAGGAACTTGGTGTTGGCCATATCGTCCATGGTAGTATCTATGCGATTCATCTTGGCGTTGAATAATAATAATAAAAAACTTTTTTTTTTCTTTTTCTTTTTAAAGTGTCTCTTGTATTAATTATTGTATGTGTTGTGCTTGTCAGTGTGCTTACTAATTAAATAAATTCATATAGAACATAGGGGGGAGGGGCCTACTTTTCAGTTATATTTATTTTTAAATCTTAAGGTTCTGCAATTTGTCATACTTAGGAGTTTGTGATTTAAGTCCCTTAAAATACCATTAATGCAAAATATATCAATCAAAACTCCATACCGAGCACAATAAAAATCTTTTGGCTTTAGTGTGCTCGAGTATGTTGTGGCTTTTGTCTGCCCAAGTGTGTGTGTGTGTGTGTGTTGTACTCCTCTGCAAATCCGCTAACACTCCGCGTTGTCAACTTGCCGACATTAAGGCGCGTGAATCTTTTTTTTTATTGTTATGTCGCCGTGTTGAGGGTTTGAGCCAACCATTTGCATTGAGCATGGTTGCGAACAGAGATCGGGTAGGGGAGATGCGGGGCGTGGCAGGGATGGGGTGGGGTGCTGTGCGCATTGTAAAGCCGCATGTATGACAGCATGTGTGGCATACAATTACAAGAGCCGCACAAAGAATGGCAACACATTTGTTTGTTACCCAAAACAAAATGGCTGTACGACCATTCTTGTTGATTTCCAGTTGAGGGCGTTCGCCGCGTCGCCGCCCTCCGTCTTCTCCCTGGTTGGCGCCTTCGCATGGATTATTATATTCGCGTTTCTCATGTGCTCACCGAGAGAAGAGCTTTAAGTATTTCCAACATACACATTGAAATATATTTATTTCAAAAGCCAAAACGAGAACGCACCACGTTGGGACTCTGATGTATTTTTTATGTCTTTGCTTGCCGCTTTTATTGCCTTTAAATTGCGCTCGTTACATTTTTTGTCGAGGCTCCACCCCTGGCAAAATACTTGTAAGCCGACAAAATTCTAGAGGAATGTGTAGAATTTTTTGACATCATTCATAGCGACGCGAATTTGTGACCTCGAGATGTAAATAAAACGTATGTATGCAGCGAGTTCATTGTATTCCTCGTGAAATTTCCATTTTTGAAAATTGATAGAAAATAGAAAAGAAAACAAGTGGGTAAGGCTACAGTCGAGCGCTCGACAGTAAGCTACCCTTCTCCCAATTTTCTAAATCTGTTACAAACGTGTAACTACACTACATATAGCTTACTCGCTCGCACTCATACAGCGACGCGCGTAAAGAGTAAAGCGACACGACGCAACGTCGACGTCGACGTCAATTGCTCAAAGCAGCGCGAAGGCTGCTGCTCGTACATTTGTATTGAAAACGTTGACTTGAATAACTCCTGTGTTATTGATCCGATCGGATTGTAATTTGGAGGATATGTTCATATGGCATTCAGCTTTATACATACCAAAGCAGAACTTTATAAGTTGAATACTTTGCTTAATAATCATAAATTACCGAATTGCGGGGGCGGTGGGCGTGGCATCAAACATTTGAAATAAACTTCATCTGCTTGGGAAATTTATGAACGTACATACCAAATTTGATGTCTATAGCTCTTTTAATAGCTCAGATCCGTTGTCTCAAACAGACAGACGGACAGACGGACAGCCGGACAGACGGACAGACGGTCAGACGGACAGACAAACGGACATGGCTCAATCGACTCGGCTAGTGATCCTGAGCAAGAGTATAAATACTTTATGGGGTCTGCCACCCCTCCTTATGCCTGTTACATACATTGCACAGAGTATACCCTTTTTTGACCATTTTCAATGGTCGCAGGGTATAAAAATGTTGTTAACAAAATGTCATTCCGCATGAAAATCTATAAATTTTTGAGAAAGTTACGATAAAAATTAAAAAACAAAAATGATGTTAAAATGTCATAGGTATACCCTTTGCCTGATTTCCAAAATTTTGAAAATTTTCCAATAAACCATTTTACTATTATTTTAATGGAGAATCACTCAGGTTGCTAAAACATTAACAAAATGTCATTCCGCGTGAAAATCTATTGATTTTTGAGAAAGTTACGATACTAATTAAGAAACAAAAATGTTGTTAAAATGTCATAGGTATAGTATATATATACCTTTGACTATTTTTCAAAATTTTAAAAATTTCAAATTATCAATTCTACTATTATTTTAATGGAGAATCACTCAGGTTGCTAAAACATTGACAAAATGTCATTCCGCGTGAAAATCGATTGATTTTTGAGAAAGTTACGATAAAAATTAAAAAACAAAAATTTTGTTAAAATGTCATAGGTATAGACCTTTAACTATTTTTCAAAATTTTAAAAATTTCAAATTATCCATTCTACTATTATTTTAATGGAGAATCACTCAGGTTGCTAAAACATTGACAAAATGTCATTCCGCGTGAAAATCGATTGATTTTTGAGAAAGTTACGATAAAAATTAAAAAACAAAAATGTTGTTAAAATGTCATAGGTATAGACCTTTAACTATTTTTCAAAATTTTAAAAATTTCAAATTATCAATTCTACTATTATTTTAATGGAGAATCACTCAGGTTGGTAAAACATTGACAAAATGTCATTCCGCGTGAAAATCGATTGTTTTTTGAGAAAGTTACGATAAAAATTAAAAAACAAAAATTTTGTTAAAATGTCATAGGTATAGACCTTTGAATATTTTTCAAAATTTTAAAAATTTCAAATTATCCATTCTACTATTATTTTAATGGAGAATCACTCAGGTTGCTAAAACATCGACAAAATGTCATTCCGCGTGAAAATCGATTGATTTTTGAGAAAGTTACGATAAAAATTAAAAAACAAAAATTTTGTTAAAATGTCATAGGTAGAGACCTTTGACTATTTTCCAAAATTTGGAAAAATTTCAAATTATCCATTCTACTATTATTTTAATGGAGAATCACTCAGGTTGCAAAAACATTGACAAAATGTCATTCCGCGTGAAAATCGATTGATTTTTGAGAAAGTTACGATAAAAATTAAAAAACAAAAATTTTGTTAAAATGTCATAGGTATAGACCTTTGACTATTTTTCAAAATTTTGAAAAATTTCAAATTATCCATTCTACTATTATTTTAATGGAGAATCACTCAGGTTGCAAAAACATTGACAAAATGTCATTCCGCGTGAAAATCGATTGAATTTTGAGAAAGTTACGATAAAAATTAAAAAACAAAAATTTTGTTAAAATGTCATAGGTATAGACCTTTGACTATTTTTCAAAATTTTGAAAAATTTTAAATTATCCATTCTACTATTATTTTAATGGAGAATCACTCAGGTTGCAAGAACATTGACAAAATGTCATTCCGCGTGAAAATCGATTGATTTTTGAGAAAGTTACGATAAAAATTAAAAAACAAAAATTTTGTTAAAATGTCATAGGTATAGACCTTTGACTATTTTCCAAAATTTGGAAAAATTTCAAATTATCCATTCTACTATTATTTTAATGGAGAATCACTCAGGTTGCAAAAACATTGACAAAATGTCATTCCGCGTGAAAATCGATTGATTTTTGAGAAAGTTACGATACAAATTAAAAAACAAAAATTTTGTTAAAATGTCATAGGTATAGACCTTTGACTATTTTCCAAAATTTGGAAAAATTTCAAATTATCCATTCTTCTATTATTTTAATGGAGAATCACTCAGGTTGCAAAAACATTGACAAAATGTCATTCCGCGTGAAAATCGATTGATTTTTGAGAAAGTTACGATAAAAATTAAAAAACAAAAATTTTCTTAAAATGTCATAGGTAGAGACCTTTGACTATTTTCCAAAATTTGGAAAAATTTCAAATTATCCATTCTACTATTATTTTAATGGAGAATCACTCAGGTTGCAAAAACATTGACAAAATGTCATTCCGCGTGAAAATCGATTGATTTTTGAGAAAGTTACGATAAAAATTAAAAAACAAAAATTTTGTTAAAATGTCATAGGTAGAGACCTTTGACTATTTTTCAAAATTTTGAAAAATTTCAAATTATCCATTCTACTATTATTTTAATGGAGAATCACTCAGGTTGCTAAAACATCGACAAAATGGCATTCCGCGTGAAAATCGATTGATTTTTGAGAAAGTTACGATAAAAATTAAAAAACAAAAATTTTGTTAAAATGTCATAGGTATAGACCTTTGACTATTTTTCAAAATTTTGAAAAATTTTAAATTATCCATTCTACTATTATTTTAATGGAGAATCACTCAGGTTGCAAAAACATTGACAAAATGTCATTCCGCGTGAAAATCGATTGATTTTTGAGAAAGTTACGATAAAAATTAAAAAACAAAAATTTTGTTAAAATGTCATAGGTATAGACCTTTGACTATTTTCCAAAATTTGGAAAAATTTTAAATTATCCATTCTACTATTATTTTAATGGAGAATCACTCAGGTTGCAAAAACATTGACAAAATGTCATTCCGCGTGAAAATCGATTGATTTTTGAGAAAGTTACGATAAAAATTAAAAAACAAAAATTTTGTTAATATGTCATAGGTATAGACCATTGACTATTTTCCAAAATTTGGAAAAATTTCAAATTATCCATTCTACTATTATTTTAATGGAGAATCACTCAGGTTGCAAAAACATTGACAAAATGTCATTCCGCGTGAAAATCGATTGATTTTTGAGAAAGTTACGATAAAAATTAAAAAACAAAAATTTTGTTAAAATGTCATAGGTAGAGACCTTTGACTATTTTCCAAAATTTGGAAAAATTTCAAATTATCCATTCTACTATTATTTTAATGGAGAATCACTCAGGTTGCAAAAACATTGACAAAATGTCATTCCGCGTGAAAATCGATTGATTTTTGAGAAAGTTACGATAAAAATTAAAAAACAAAAATTTTGTTAAAATGTCATAGGTAGAGACCTTTGACTATTTTCCAAAATTTGGAAAAATTTCAAATTATCCATTCTACTATTATTTTAATGGAGAATCACTCAGGTTGCAAAAACATTGACAAAATGTCATTCCGCGTGAAAATCGATTGATATTTGAGAAAATTACGATAAAAATTAAAAAACAAAAATTTTGTTAAAATGTCATAGGTATAGACCTTTGACTATTTTTCAAAATTTGGAAAAATTTCAAATTATCCATTCTACTATTATTTTAATGGAGAATCACCCAGGTTGCAAAAACATTGACAAAATGTCATTCCGCGTGAAAATCGATTGATTTTTGAGAAAGTTACGATAAAAATTAAAAAACAAAAATTTTGTTAAAATGTCATAGGTAGAGACCTTTGACTATTTTCCAAAATTTGGAAAAATTTCAAATTATCCATTCTACTATTATTTTAATGGAGAATCACTCAGGTTGCAAAAACATTGACAAAATGTCATTCCGCGTGAAAATCGATTGATTTTTGAGAAAGTTACGATAAAAATTAAAAAACAAAAATTTTGTTAAAATGTCATAGGTATAGACCTTTGACTATTTTTCAAAATTTGGAAAAATTTCAAATTATCCATTCTACTATTATTTTAATGGAGAATCACTCAGGTTGCAAAAACATTGACAAAATGTCATTCCGCGTGAAAATCGATTGATTTTTGAGAAAGTTACGATAAAAATTAAAAAACAAAAATTTTGTTAAAATGTCATAGGTATAGACCTTTGACTATTTTTCAAAATATTGAAAAATTT